>JAQFXU010005965.1:0-10880 GCA_034693705.1 Spatulosminthurus flaviceps | reverse complement strand
CAAATCTTTTTTTTCGCCATCCTAGCAAACGCAAATACCAGCTTGCTTTTTTGCGCAAGCGAATGATTCAAAAGTTGTATATTCTACTTCTTGCGAATTGCGAATCAGAAAGACGCATCTTCGTAAAAATTGTGTGACTTGTGACTGAAAAATGTTACATATTATAAGCTTGTAATTTGTAGTAGCTAATAGCTAAAGTTTGATTTAAAAAAGTGGGTTCATAGAACTATAATACTAATGTGCGTCCTATTGAAAACGTATACATACACTGAAAGACATTTTTTATTATGATTAGCTTTTAAAGTCCCTCTCACCCTCTCGTATAAATAAATATTGAAGTAACAACATGCGTAAACCCATTTCGCAATCCCAATCGGATGAGCAAACATTAGTTTCAGCTAATTCCACACCTCGCAGGCCAAGTCAAGTACCACCAACTGGGTCAATTCATGCTCCCAGAGGAGATTTTCGTGAAGACAACAACGTGCAGTTTACAAATGCTTCAAATCGTCCCAGAGCTTGTCTGAAACTAAGGGAGTGTACCAATACTTTCCAACATTCACTTATCCCTGTTTGCCCCTTCTTTCCAAACAAGCCTTCATCCTTTAATTTCGATTGTAATAAAAATCCGAGCCTGCGTAACAGAAAACTAGAAATACCTGGGTATAATCCAATTCTAGAAGGATATCCAATAAATAGAGTCCATCAGGAGCCGATTTTATCCGCCAGTGCAATTATGAGAACGAAAGACTCCAAGGAAGGGAAAAGTAGCAAAAAAGAAAGCCGTAGTAATTCTGGAAGTTGTACTCATCAGGATGGAAATGGAAACTATGTCCCAACGTTATTCAATAATCAGCAAGATAACAGTTACTCACAACCACCTGAGATGTTCGGGGATAAAATTAAAAAACCAGGAAAATCCCAAAAAATTAAGGTTAACTTCCAAAGGTTTTGTCACATATCCCCATCGTATGTTAAAATTCGGGTTTCCTCCCTGTTTACAAATGAACTGAAATATATCTGAGCTATTTTAATTTACAGACTAGACATCCATCCAAATCAATAGCAATGAACCTTAATGATATGATAATGGGAAAGAAGAAACCAAAAGCGAAGCGGCCTGTAACAAGTGCAACTGACCTGAGTATGGACTGTACTACAAAAATAACTTCCAAGATATTTTCGACAAACAAACTCCTTTTAAATCGGAAGGACAAAGAGAATATACAAAGAGAGCTATTTCCATTGTTACGGAATGCTGGGCAGAATCTATTATGTGGTGGTGTTTGTCTCTCCGACAAAGATGGTATGATTTGTCTGCCTAATTTTACTTTTAATTGTCCATCACAACACAACTTTTAGATAATTGGCTTCTACTCAATTGTCTGAATTGACTTCTCTGTCTAATCACCAGTTGACTCCTACCCTCACCCTGGATGCAACGGAAAAAACTGTCCAAAATGTAATTCCATGGCTCAAAAACTCAAAGCTCAGGTTCAAGTTGCCAAAACTCTGCAAAAACAAAACGGTTGTTTAGAAAATATCGTCACCCAAAAGGTAAACATTTTTCATTATTACAACTTCTTACAATTATGACCCTCAATTTTACGTTTATAGTAAAAAAATTAGAAAATACAAGTAAACTTATTCATCTCCCCTCTAAAAATTAACTCGCAGAGAAATCTTGTGGAACAACTTACCAGACAGGTTCGAACTTTGGTCCGAGAAAACCAGCAATTAGCCAAAGGATGTGGTAAACTCCCCCTGGAGACAATGCTAACAACAGAACAATCGTCTTCCCTGCCAAAAATACCAACCCTTAATCTAGCCGGGTGTACTGGTAGCTTCGCTCACATCCAAGGAGATTCATTTAATGGAAAAAATAGTGAGGAAGACCGAAAATTCCGTGGAGGAAAAGAAGTAGGTAAATAACTTTGTTATTATGAAAGAAACTATCGCTTGTAGGATCGAAACACCTGTATTTTTATTTATCGAGATATAAGGCAAATCAGTAAACAATTTGTATTTTAGAACGGGAAAGCTTCCTCCTCACCCAAAAATACAGATTCTGCAGAAAAGTTAGAGGCAGCAGAGAAACAACTGGCAAACTTGAATCAAAAATACGAAAATGTTCAACAGAACTTCAATCAAGTCAAGAAAGAAAATCAAGAAATCAACAGATTCCTAACAGACTTACTTTACACCTTGAACGCTCGAGGGTACGAGTCAATTACGGATCATGAAGGAAACATGATTGATCTTTATCGGTGCAAAGGGGAAGCTTTCCTGGATCTCAGAGGTCGAGATGCAAGGCAACGAGCCCCGGCTAAAAGATTAGCACCTCAAGAAACTTTACTCAAAGCAGTCATTGGCTCGCAAGAAAGGATTATCCAGAATTTAATATGTCAATTAGAGGATCATCAAAAAGAAGCTCTTATAGGACAACGTCTATCCTTAGATAATTTTCATTGTCAAGAAGGATCTAGGAATGCTATTCTAGAGACAGAGATTTTATCATTATTTGCTCTGCTAGAAGGTGCTTGCCAACGCAATCCAGAAATCTATTCCGTTTTAAAAGAACAACATACTTTTGATTCCCAAGGTATTCAAAACTTGACATCAATAAATATAACAAAAATATATATTATCGTATTTTTACATTATACAAACCTCAACCTCTCATATGTATTGTACTTCTCACTTTTCATTTTCCGCCATATACAGTTAAAGCCAATGCGGGCGTTCACGTTACAAGTGCAGTAGTTGAGGCGATGCTCGAAAGATGCCAGAAGGTAATCACTAGTATGTCACCGGCAATGACACCACCTTCAACTCCACCAGCACCACCTAGGTCTCGAGAGTCTCGTCGAGAGGTCAAGTCTTGCACAGCGTTCCAAGCCAGGTGAGACATGCTGCAAAATCAAAAAAAAATAAAAAAATAAAAAATTATTTCATAATGTATTCAGAAATTAAACCCATGTCTATCTTACCACTTACCAGTAGTGCCAGTAACCAACATAGATTCAATCCAATGCAAAACCAGTCCAACCAATCTCCAAGAAACTTAATCTACAATGAATCTCATCCCCACTACCCTCAACAGCATCCTGACAAGAAATTCCAATCCAAGTCATTACAATCTCCAAAATCCGACCCAGAGTTCCAAAAAACTTCGTTGCCATTACCACGCGAGCAAATTCTCCCAGAGATCCCGCCCCGAAGTCGGGTCCCTCCTCAAGTCACCCGAAGTAATTCCCACACACAAGCCGTCAGTCCTCTAGGTCCTATTAGAACCAACAGCCCGGTCTTGCTAGCAAATAATATGTCCTCCCGTGGCTCATCACCCCGTCTCAGACCTAATACCTCAGATAACAGTATCAATCCACAATTATCAGTCAGTAATAATTCTATTCAACCCATAGCAGTCTCATCAGAAAGACAAATCACATCCTTAAATGGAAACCGTTGTCCGTACTGCACACGACAATTCTCAGCTAATACAAGCTTAGCTGAAATTAATGCTCATATGGAAATTCATTATCAAGCTGGATGAGAAACTTCAAGGATTTTAAGTGCATTTTAAATACTTTTATATATACAACTCAACTTTTCATACTCCTATACCATGATTTATCCAAATTATAAAGTTCGTATTTTTCAATGTATAATCAATCTCTCAAAGATGCTTTCTATACAATAAAAGTCTCATTTTACTTTACTACACTGTTGACCGACTCCTTCAACTTCATTGTTTCTTTCCCTATAAAGTTTAATTACAAGCTTATTTTTCCCTCATGTTTTTGTTCCCTAATAATTATTTATGTCCCCTTGTCTATTATTTACTTTCAATTGATGTGCCTATTATTTTAAATTATTTCCCTTTTAGTCATGTAAGAATGTCATTACATTTATGTGCAGGCATGCATACAGTAACAGTTTAATAAGCACATCACATCTTTCTGCAGTCTTTTCTAAGCTATCAATTGTCGCTGGCTAAGATATAATATAAACTGCAAGCAGTCCAAATGCTGCGAGACGATTTGAAAAAATTTTGCGGGAAATTATTTTTTAAGGAAATTGCATGAGAGTATAGGTAAAATTTTGTTTTTGTGAAATTGGGGATGAATCAGTTTTGAGGATCGAAGGTCGCACGTTTTTGCCTATACAATTATTATTGTATTACTACAAAGTACTGGACTCGGTACGTCCTGGGCCCAATCACATCAATACTTTATTAACTCCGAATCGGCACAATTTCATCCGAACGGAAATCAATAGAAGCCTATTTACTCCGAGGATTTTTCTAGGAAGCAAGTGTCGAAGTTCTGCATTGGATTTTAGCAATAATTTTTATTGACTCGGACTTCGGGACTCGGTATGTTGTCAATAATTGTCAATAATCATCATTTCAATGATTGGCCTTATTTGAATACATTTACCTTGGAAGTATATATGGAAGTATTATTGCTGTTAGAATTGAACTTGCGGTTGGAAGGTTGAAGGGAAATTTTTTGTCGGTTTTACCAAGAATCGGAGTTTATCTTGTTTTTCTAACTTGCGTTGATTGTTTATTGTTAAAGAAAAATAATTTGGTGAGAATGATCTCTCATAATATAAAACTGGACGTTACTCATGCAGTATTTGTCTTCACGTCATTACTTCATGAGTACAATAACATAAAGAAGCGTCTTACCTTCCGAGTGTTGGTTGCAGCTTTGAAATAATAATTTCAAGGATTTTGTGTGTTCTGTATGTATTAAAAAATATTTCCATTTTTTTTTTCGTTTTACTCACAGTGAGTACATTGTACATCGTCTAATTTGCACGAATATTTTGGAGTAACATCGTAGTAGTTTGTCTTGTGACGAATTATCTTTTGGAAGGAAAAGGTGGATCAAGTGGACGAGGGGAAAAAATTTAGGAGAGAGAAGAATGGCAGCTGTTGCAAAAAGGTAAAACATTCAATGAATTATTCATTTAGTCATTAATATGGTAGTTTTTATGTTTTAAATACTACTGCTCGAAATGCTCGGGTCTTGTTAAGATATCAGTTGCTCATCTCTTCGTTGTTCCCAATGTTTATGGCGAGGTAATCAGATTCCCATTTACATTATTTAGCGTACATCACGCTGGGGTTACGTTAGATGTGATTTGGCAGATTCTCGGTGGGATTCTTGGAAAATATTGCTAAAAAATTCGAAATCGAAAGGGAGGTGTACCTTGTGCTCTCTTCTACGTTATAAACATTACGTGGGATGAGATTTGAGGATTGAAAAAATTTCTCAGAGGAATAAGAATAAGCAATAAGGTTGTGTAGCTTCTGGAGTATGAAATTTCTTGTTAGTATTATTGTATTGTCCGAGATTGGAGTATGGTTTAGAAATAATGTCAGATTCCCAAACTGTGACGAATGGTGATTTCGTCTAGATCTGTTCGGTTCGGAGTTTATAAATATGTATGATTCGGTAGGGGTTAGGATTGGGATATTAGGAATATCTTTTCTTGTAGAAAATCCAGCGTTAGATTCTATATTAAGAGAAGGTGGTTTGAAATTGCTCTGAATGCAATTGAAGAAATTTCAACTTCCTGCCCAGACTGAAAAATTTCTGTGGGTTGGCTTTAACATAAAAATCCAGCTGGGAATTCGTAATCCCCTTGAAAATATTTCTTGTATTGTTTTATAACCGAAATAAATTGGTTAGAACAGCTATTTGTACGGTTCTGCTTGCGAGGTATTGGTAATGTAATACAATTGTTTGACGTGGTCATCCACCTCCACTAGTCTTATTTGGTTTTGATATAAAAACGCGGTATTTTGCACGAGAAAGACATTCGGTGAGGAGCCTTCAAAGAAGTATCTGGCTTTTGTGTTCAAACCGGCTGGATTTAAAAAAATTATTTTTTCCATAACTTCGTCTCTAACACTAGCTGTTACCTCCAGATTCATAGCAAGGGTTGTACTTTGTACTTCTTCCTATTGTTTGGAACGTCCTCGAAAACTGAAGCCATCCTTTCATTTTGCATCTTGGTGCTAAATTCTCTCCAAATAGTTGCCAGGTGCGTTTTTACATTCGAGTCTTCAACAATTGGTTGAATAGGTGTATATGCACGAATGCACGGGACTTTGCTTGGTGTGAAAATTATTGCATGTGCTATAATTAAGGCAGAGGTATAATTTTTGCTTGGGGCGATTTCGCCTCAATTACCCCACATTGTCTCAAGTTTATGTTTGCATTTGTAATTCAGCTTGAATTTTATTTTGGTTTGTCACGAGGAAAATTCTCCAGAATTCCCATGTACAAGTTGTCTTACTCATACACACCCTATAATGTGGTGTCGTGTGTACATACCTGCATACCCGCTTGATGTGTTTAGAGATCGGATCGTTCAGAGTGACAGAGAAAAAGCGTGTCTTTTATTTGACATTAGGATGTGTTTTTATTTGCTTGTAAGGTGTTGTCATTTTTTCTATTGCATATTTGTCATGAAATCTGACTATTAATTAATTTACTCAATTCTAACCCCTATGTAGTAATGGGCTCCAGTTTCCGGGCTATTTTAGTAATTGTAGTAGCAATTGTTGCCTCCCTCCTGACTGGCAATTCGAGAGCGGAAAATGAATCAGAAGGTACTTTATCTGGTCCACCCGTAGTTTTTTCCTTGGACCAGGTCGTCCCATTGCCGAGTGATTCATACTTAAATGTGGAGCATCTAGTTAAGCGGGCATACTGGGATCGAGCCAGTCGGGACAGTGAAGATGAAGATGAGTACGAAGGTCAATCAAAACGGTCTTTCTGGGAAAGAGGGACGAATTCTTTGGATAAGAGAGCTTATTGGGATCGAGCTCCTGGAGTTGTAGAAGTGAATAAAAAGGCTTATTGGGACAGAGCTCCTGGAGTTGTAGAATTGAATAAGAAAGCTTTCTGGGACAGAGCCCCTTCAAAGAAAGCTTATTGGGACAGAGCCCCTTCAAAGAAAGCGTACTGGGACAGAGCCTCTTCAAAGAAAGCGTACTGGGACATAGCCCCTTCAAAGCGAGCTTACTGGGATCGTGACGCCAGTTCCCAAGGTAAAAGGGCTTTCTGGGATCGTGGGTCCAATAATCCATTTGAAGATACTGGGAAGCGATCTTTCTGGGAGCGTGGAGTAAATGCAGCAGATAAGAAGTCCCTCCATGGGCAGTTTTTAGAGGAAAGTAATGCACAGTCGTTGTCTAGTTTGGAATCGGATGGCGGGTCAACGGGACCACGGGCCAAGAAATCATTCTGGGAACGAGGTTTCTCTGACCGAGATACGCGGTCTGAAAAGCCGAAAAATCGCAATCAAAACAATCGGAGTTGAATGGTTTACATGAAGGATAACAGTACTTAGCGAGAAATGTAAACACAATGGGTATTAAAAAAAGTAGATCTACCACAATTAAATTATTTATTCATGCTTTAAATGAGTTGGAACATATGTTTCCTTCCCTACTTTCAACCTCTTTCGCTACTAGTCTGTAGAGCCTAAATAGCATTAAATAACTGTATTTTTTAACCCTTAACATATGTCATCAAGAGGATTGATAGACTTTCATGGCTGTAAACTCTAAATCCACAATAATAATTATTCCTGTACATTATCAAATAAATGTAGCAATACATAAAATCTCACAAAAACTCACGGTTTCACATGGTATTTCGTATAATATATGTAATTATTATAAGCATTAAAAAAGGAAGTTATAGAAAAATAAAACTGTCACTTTGAAACGCAAGCCTATACATAAATCTTGTTGTAAATTTCGATATAATATATTTAGGTTGGCTTTGCCCCAAAATATTCACGCTTAAAAAAGTTGTTCCACAAAAGTGCGAGAGGGTTATCAATCCACACATTGCAGAATTCCATCCAAGGCTCTTCCCAATAGGCTATACTGTTGTTGGAAATCCTGATGATAAAATAAGATGAATCTTGCCTTTCGCCTTAAAGAGAGCGTCTCCATGACAGTGTTTGACTAAACTGTCGACGGATTGCTCTCTTCCAGGTTAAAGCTACAGTATGAATTCACTGATCCCATTTATTTCTTCGTTTGAAACAAAATATCAGTTGTCTTCACACTGAGTATCCGCTTCCCTTTTGTACACTTTTTTTGGTATCGTTAAACGCTGTGATTCACAACACTAGGAGTCTAGATTATTGAGCATGGATGCTTTCACTCCTTATCGTAACTCTTTGTTGTCACTTTTGCAGCTTTTTACGAGAAATGTTGAGGCGGAAAATCGGCGTGAAATTGAAACGTTTTGCTTATGTAGTATTTTATTCATACCGGGAATTGAAAATAAATTCCCTAGTCTGAAACCAGGATTTTACTACCCCCTCCTCCAACTCCTCCAAAAAAATGAAAAAATTTGAGAATATTTAAAATTGAATAAAATTTTGAAGAAATTGTAAATTCAAAATTCGAAAAGGGATTTTGGTGTGGTTAGTTCTTGAAGCTAAGTATCCGGCTGTTCGGTGTTGGAAGGTATGAAGCACACGAGTGCGGAACTTTTTATAGAGATTGCTGACTCTGAGTCTCTCTGCTCAGCTTCTTCCTTTGGTTCTATAAAAGGTGAAAGAGGAGAAAAAATATGTAAGTTTTCAAGGTGTGAGTTTGAAGTAGAATGAATTAATGTTTGTGTGACCTGAGTTGTGTGGGAGTTTATATACCGAATAGAAATCGTCACGTGCTTCGGCATACTTAATGACTCTTCATTGTAGATGGATGGATCCCTCGACATGTTACACACTTCGTACATGTGGAACATTTAAAACCCCGTCTATTTTGCTTATATGTAGTGTTTCTTCCTTCCATGAAATTACCTATATATGATATAGTACAGGGAAAATGTTTCTGTTTACCCTGATGAGGGGATTATATTTACATATACAAGTTCCTATGCCTAGGTATATTATTAGTCACTAACTCATTAAATATAGCCTCATTTGTATACGTGCAGGGAAAATCTTTATGCATTATTCTAAAAGTATCAAGTGGTTACTCCTTTAGGACTAGCAGGAGATGCTGGGACTGGGAAATGAATACTTGTATACGCAGCCCATATATCTCTCTTATGATTGTCCTTTCGACATAAATGTGTTGTTAGTTACTCTTCTCTCTCTCCCTTTCTCTATACGTATGTGTTCCATCAATACACTATTTTACATTTTTCGTGCTAAGTTACCGTTGTTACACGAATGCGCTCACTCAAAAGTATATTTGGTTACATATTCTAAAAAAATGTTACATACATTTAGTATTACTTCGCTTTCGTTCTCCCCATACGATAGAATTGAGTAGTGGATTTTTTCATGTAAACCATGGTCTTTTTCAGGAGCAGTTTGTTATTCTCTAGTCAGAAATGTGTACATTCTGTATTTTAATAGGGGGTGTATATAGTGTAGAAGTAAGTAAACTTATAAAGTATACTCATTATTTGGAATATGAATTTATTTTTGAACATAATATGTTTAGCGTATGAAAATAGGAAACTAATTAGGCACTCATCTTGCCAACCTATTTGGTAGTCATCACCTCTCAGTAATTGTTGGTCTATGGAAATTGATGCCCAATGACAAGAGTCGTTTGCAACTCTTATTATTATTTCGAGTCTTATCTACATTCTATCTCCATTCATACATATGACATGAACGGACTACACGTATACGTATAGGTATACGTCTTATTGGGGAAAGTACCTTGATGTTGTACAGGTAAAGGGTTTTCAATTCGGGGCTACTGTAATTACTCGTAGCATTTATTCATGGTGAAATTACCATTAAAGGTCAAAAGCAAGTCTCACCTTAGCGGGTGTACCTAATGGGAGTTTAAGTAACCTGACCTTAAGATTAAGACGAGGGAAGATGATACAGGTCCATCGGGATGAGACAGTAACATTCCTGTATTAGTAATTACCCAATTCAGAACGACCTTCTGATTTTAGCAGGTCAGATAAGTGAGACCCACGCATATGAAGGGAAACTTATTCTGAAGATTGAAATGTATGTGTCAGAAGAGGATAAGTTGAAGCAGCATATATGTCTCTAGAATCTATGAATTATTACATATAATTAACATTATCATTAGTTTTAATGCTTTTTCCAATGCTATTGGCATGCAGAGAGACGATGTGTTCAATGTTGTCATCCACCGTATTAATTAGCCTTTTGCCTTTTCCAATTCAATCAGCATGTCCGGTTCGATTTTCCACTTTTGTAGCAGTAGTTATGGTATGTATTCATTGGAAAATGATATTTGGTGTCAAACCAACCTGTTACCTCTGCATTGTGTGACATCTCATATCTCAAAAATTGAGTCGCTCTTAGGAATACCTAATTATTAAACTTGCATTCGATATTTTAACGCTTAGCTGTGATTTGGTAGTATTCTTTTGTCATGTAACATGTCACATTTTTATTTATGTGGAAGTGTTGTATTTATAATTTCAGGTTATTCCGATATTTTAGACGTACCACACGGTACTAATATCGATTGTAAGCTTATGTAAGTCTTCGATTATTCGATGTATGTGTGGCTGAACAGCAGTGGCAGCTACAATATATTGACGTTTGAAATTAATGTATGTACTTATTTGAAGTTATATTTGAAGTTAATTGTATTTTTGTATAGATATTATAGACAAGGATTTTTCCTCAGATTTCTGTAGTTTTGCTGCTGGAAGAATTAAGTAACTCAGGACGGAATAATTGGGATTTCGGCTATATACATACATTGTCTTCTCTAAAATGGGGGATTTTGAGGAGAAATAAATTACAGCTATATACTTATTTGGTAATGACGCTTTTATACCGGATGAACGTGTTATAATAAACAGGAAATAGATTTACTTTCCTTAACC
>JAQFXU010005964.1:0-10885 GCA_034693705.1 Spatulosminthurus flaviceps | reverse complement strand
TTCCCCCCCCCCCCCCCCAAATAATGGGAAATACCATAGAAGAATGAAAGGTAAAGTGAAAGCAAGGGAAAGCTCAGGGAAATAAGGTGAAAGTCAGTGAAAGTTCCAGGAAAAAGGTGAAAGCCAGTGAAAGTTCCAGGAAAAAGGTGAAAGTCAGTGAAAGCTAAAGAATCAAACGGTAAGGTCTGAGAAATAAGGAAAATAGAAAAAAGTAGATTTACATATATACACTCGGCAGAGTTTTGATCAAATTTGCCTGACATGTCAATATAACATTAGTCAGCAGGGCTCCGTAAATGACAACCAGTTTACATGTCAATTGATCTTTACACAAGTTCCCCGACGGATCGGAGAACGTGTACAAAAAAGTGTCCTTACTCCTTGAAATGAATATTACAAGTGCAAGGTACACTAAAAGAATGGAGCCGTTGGAAAATAAATGTTTTCACTCGGTAAGTGAAATATAGTAGAGAAATGGAGGGAGCGGGTAATTGGTGAGTTAGCGTGAAGATTGTCGACAGCTAAATTAGGATCAGGAAGTTCAGGAAATGAGTGGGACAAGGGAATTGGAGAGGGGAAAGCACCAAGGAAAGAGAAACTTGCGTCTAATAAGTGGATCCTGAAGAAAGTTAATATAGGAAACACAAGTGTGGACGTAGAAAGGGCGAGAGAGAGAGAGAGAGAGAGAGAGAGAGCGAGTAAGTGAGTAAAAGAAACGTAGGAAAAAGCCAAGGCACAACTCGACTTTTTCACCACTTGACTCTGAACTGGTTTCAACTTATATCATACAATCCTCTCTACTTCAACAACACCATCCTCCTCACATCTTATATTTTCTTTACCCTCAACTTCTTCTTATCCACCTACACACCGCACTTCCTTATCAAGAACAATCCTCGAAAAAAAAATCTTTTACAAAAAAAACTTGTAACAATAACAGTCAAGAGAAAAAATCTCATCCTTTAATACAATATTTAGGCTCATTTCTCCAAAATCCGCTTACTCTCTCATCTACACCGAAAACACATCCCTTGTATTTCTCACTTTAAAGGAATAAAATCCAAATAATTCAAACTAACTCAACAAAATAGTTTTGATATCCTAATTTAAATATGTACATTTTTCAATTTTGTATTTAAAAATAATACAAAAAATACATACAAACAAAGGGAGAGAAAGCGGCTCACATTTTCATAGCAAAAGGCCTCTTCTTAGCTATTGTGAATGTTGTCACAAAGCATTAATTATTCAACCTTTGTCTATTTCTGCAAGGGACTCACTTTCCCTGAATTATCGCCTTTCTTTACCCTTTACTTGCCTTATTTCATAAGCAAAGACTATGGAGATCCACTTCTTCCTCTTTTGTAGCCCACTAATGCTAGGACTACTCCTCCTTTTTGCAATAAATGCAAGAATGGGTTATAGAAACAGAGAGAGAGAGAGAGAGAGAGAGAGAGAAGAGAGAAAGTGAGAGAAAGTGGAGCGCTTTTGTAGCTACAATATTATTATTGCAATAATAACACGAAGTACAAGTATTATATGAAAGTTTTCCCAAGTTTTAAGGGTGGATCCTTCCAGTTCAAGTGGCAAAGGCTCTTTGGTTGAGCAAAACATATGGTGTAGTTTATAAATGTGAAAGGAGTAAACCATAATGTACACTGCTGTTCATTTTCCTATTCAATGTTCTTTGAAGCAAAATGCCATTATATCTACATGACAGTGATTTATTTGTAACCAACAAACACGCTGATTATTTTCTAAGCAAAAACCTTCAATGTACGTTCCAAGCCTGGCCTTTCTCTTCTCTCTCTCTCTCTCTCCCTCTCTCGCTCTGTCACTGAGAGTAAACAAAAATCCATTGTCCATTTCATCACATTATATTGCACCCTATGCATGTAAAAATGACTTTTGCAAATGCAATGGAAAAAAATCAAGTCCATCTTATAGAGAAGAAGGAAGGTTAGAGAGAGAGAGAGAAAGAGGGAAGGAAGGAGAATATTTATATTTGATTGGGCTAAAATCAACTTTAGTTGTTGGTTCATTAGAAATGCAGGTCCTTCTCGCTAGAGAGCTCAATCCATATATGGAAATGGTCTATTGCTTTTCAATAATAAATGAGGAGCGATTTAGACCGGACTCATGGAGAAAGTTGCATGGTATAACATTCTCTCTGTGGAGTAGCACTTTACTTTTTGGGATTGTCCACCTGGTAAATGGACATGGCTATCAAAATGCCATGACATGCCATGCTCCGTCACCTTCTTATATAGACTCATTTGGCTCAACTCTTTGGGGGGTTTGCACTCTCTCTCTCTCTTTCTCTCTCTCTCTACAATTCCACAGTACTTGGCTACTTTACTACTTTCTCGAGTAAAGAGTGAGTAAGAGAGAGAGAGAGAGAGAGAGAGAGAGAGAGAAAGTAAGGGAAAAGAACGAGGAGTAAAAAGCATTCAACTTAACTCCCGTCCATTATGTTTCCCAAGAATTTCGATGAGCCAACACTTGGTAAAAGAGGGGAGGGAAACAAACTGAAGGACGTTGACGGATTACTAATACCGTCAACAAAAACATGACGCTAGTGGAGATCTCCGCTTGGTACGGAATTCCCTAAGAAACACCTAAGAACACAATTTATTATGTCATTCTCTCGCCTAAAATTAACTCTCTCTCTCTCTCACTCACCGTAATATTACTTACACTTTCAGATTCCATCAACAATTCAATCCCTCGAGTTCATAGTTCACCTCTCATCACCACCCCCACCACCAAAAACTTACTTCCAAGCCTTGAACAACATAATGTATACGCATCCATATCCCATTTCCGTTCTTTTCCAACTCAGCAGGCTCATTTCCAACTTTACCTTTTCTCTTCAAAAATATACACACACACATAACCCACACGTTATACTTTTTCTCTGTACTTTCTCTTCTTTTCTCTCTCTCTCTCTCTCTCTCTCTCTCTCTCTATGTACACTTTCTTCTAACCCATTTTTATGAGCTTCCCTTCTCAACTCATGGAAAGTGGCTCAGAGTGCTTTCCCACTATCTCCATAGCAAGTTTGCCACCGAGTATATGTCACTCTCTGCGTAGGGGCCACATTCTTTTGTCATATATTTACTCTCCTGCACAATCATTCCTTTTAACAAGAGGTCTCAATATGTCATTCTCCACATTCCTTTCCACAACTCTCTCTCTCTCTCTCTCTTCTTTTTCACAAGTAATATTCATGATGCATGGCTGGAAAAACATCCTTTTCCTATATTGACGCATCACCTCACCACCGTCTCCTTTCCCACAACAATGTATGAAAATTTGATTTAATAAATGTATGCACCCGCAACTCCACCTCTGATCCTAGGTTAAAAATTTGACGTAGTCATATACAGATTTACATATCAATTTATTAAAGAGCAAATTTATACACTTTTCATTTTCTATAATAATGGATATACATTTGATAAGGTAAGTAGTTTATTATGTGTATAATATAAATATAATGAAAATAAAAGACAGCCTGTCCAGAATATTTGTCCAGTATTGGAGAAAATAAATGTAGATATTCTGTTAATTATGCAACATTTGAGCTTTTAACCAGTGGATTTATTAGGCTTTTGTGGTGGAGTAGGAAAAGGAGTGTTATTGTTATTCTAATAATAGCTTTTATAAGATATTTCTTATTTGCATATAGGAATAGGCAGGTGAATGTAAAGGATATCCCTTTGATGTTTTAATAATTATTATTATTCCTGCAAAGTATACCGAGCCAAGTAAACTTCAAAGATATGTTGGAATTTCATTGATGAGAAAATATTTTCTAGTTCATTTGAGCTTTTATTTACTTGATTCACATTGAACTTTTTTCATAGCCAAAAGTACATGCCAAGGACGGTGTGGTTCAAAGGGCACATGCTATTACATACAAATGATTTGTAGCTCCAGACCTACAAATTTTATATGCTAATAAATAAAAAAGAAAGAAAATCCAGGAATATCCTTTTCCCTGCTTCAAATTGCAAGGAAGGAGTTGCTCTTATTTTAAGTGTTTCTTTCAGCTCTCGTCCAATTCCAACGGCGCGACCTATCAATGAAATATTGAAGGACCGTGGTGGAAGATACTTTGATGGACGCCAGAGGTCGCTGTCAAGTTGCCAAGACAAGTACGAGTTAAATTTTCTTATTGTTAGGTAGAGGGAATACATTGGAATTATTAGTAGTGATAAAATGAGTATTTACTACATTGAAATAAACGGGTCATTATTATGTTGTGTGCAAATGAGGAACTTTACATGAAATGAGGAATGAGTGTGGGTTGGTTAATTTATTAAAAGGTAATGGTCAATTGACTAAAAGGCAAGTTTTTTGGGAATCCCCTTTATAAAATAATCAGCCCAATGATTATTGTCACTTTGGGTGAGAGAGCCGGTCTGTCTACACAAAATGTATTGGTAATTTGATGAGATAAAAAATTCTTGGAATAATTATTATTGTAAGGTAGATAATGGAAATAATTGGTGGGGTTGACACGAAAGGTAAGGGGATAATTTTTTCGCAAGGGCTTCATACTTGGTTTTGGGCATCTTTACTATAGGAATTTAGTCTACGTGTCGTAAAATTTGGCCAGTTTTGTGCTATAAAGAGGAAATTCCCTCAAAATCAGTCCATGGTTAGTGGTCAATTCTTTTCTGGGGCTGTTCGTGACAAAAGTTGAGAAGATGAAATCAAAGCTGTATGGTTGAAGGAGTCTCAGCCTTGGATACTACTAGAATTTACCGCATGCATATATAGGAAAGAAAGTTGTTGTTGTTGTGAGGAGGAGCCAGTGCTACTGTGATGCTCTTGATTTTTGATGGAGTGCCATTCGCCAATTGAAGTATCATCTTCCTTCTCATAAATAAATAATTACCATATAATTTGAACCTATTTGGCAACCTTCTCTCTTATAATTGCTGAGTATTTTCTTCGTACCTTTCAAATGCCCTTAGCATATAAGGACTTGTAGGACTTGTCTGTGCTGGCTACCATTTATCTAGCACTTGACCAATTTCATTTGCTCGTAAATTGATAATAGAGTAGCAGAAATAATAATATTTTTTTTAGTATGTGACGATATTATCACACAAGCTTTTTCATTCAAGTTTTTAAGTGTCTATAGTATAGGGCTATCAACGGACATTATTTACTCGGCCGTTCTTAATGGTACACACGCCAACCTACATCAGATGTATTGGGTATATTTAAATGCTCTTAAATATTATTAATAATTATTGGGTATTCATGTAGTCAAATAACAATGTGAGTTTGGGAGTTGACTGAAGATCAAATGTCTCATCGGCTTTATCAATATCTTCACTTGACAATAATACAAAGTATATGCTCAATTTTCCTCCCTCTGCTTCCTCATGGATCCTCAAGGATTTGCGTAAAGACACTAATAAGAATCAATTTCTTTAGTATTGTACACTCCTTTAAATTGTTTTATTTTTCCCGTCTATGTCTGGACGTATGTACATGAAAGGTATAGAATTTTAAGGAACATCTTGGTCCATCTGGTATTGTACAAGGACAGATGCCATTGTATTCATTGGATTTATAGTGGATATGGCTAATGTAAGTTATATGTAGTGTGAAGTTGAGTACAAAAATTTAGGGGATGAAAAAAATTCTCATGGAATTTTCTTATAGATACGATGGAAATATTTCTATGCTAAGGATGCGACTAAAATTTTGGTGAAAATGCAATGAAAATTCTGGACAATACGAGAACAAGATTTTTAACGGAAATGTAAACTAATGAAGCATCGCCGGCTAAAGTGCAAAAGGGGCCATAATTTTAGAAGCTTTATGCAAAAAGGGGCTACATGCAGCGACCGCTTAATTTTCAGAGGAGCCAATAAGTCTGTGCATTTACGTACATTTACTCAGCGGGAGTGCGTATATCCCCTTTTTGCTTTAGAATTTGTAAGAGCAGAGAGTTGGAACTATGTCGTATTAAGGATTTCTGCGGACAGCCCCCCTTTTGCACTTTAGCCGACGAATATGCATTATTAGTAGAGATGTGACTGAAATTTTGACCGTTACAAAATTATTCACAATTTATCCCATAAATTTCCTCCTTGAATCGTAAATAGTTGATTTACTTTTTAACAAAAGTCAGTATGTACTTAATTCCGCAACTAATATCCCTCCCTACCCCAGTAAGCTGAGCTTCAGCTTACTGTGGTAGTCATCCCATAGAAAAATGATCACTCAGGTTTTTCTCTAAATTTTGAAAAAGTCCATGAAAATAAAAAATATATTACATATTACTGTTTTCAAGATAAAAGCCCATAAAATCCAAATAATTACAAAGACATCCTTTTTTATGATAATATACCTGAGAAAAATCCCAGAATAGTAAGAGAAAATAATTTGAGTGGAAAATAAAATTTGAGAAATATCTAACATCACTCTCCTAATTGGATACATGACTGCGTTGAAACCTACACACGGGACTCATTGAGAACATGAGAAAAGGTAGCCACGAAGGGACCAAAGTCTACCCATTACAGACAGGAACACAAGAGATTTGATATGTCATTGGTAACTTGTGCGGATACACAAATTTGTCTAGAAAGAGAGAGAGAGACACACACACACACACACACTCACATACACTTACAAAGTAAATTATCATAGTTAAGAATCAAGAGTCCGTCTAAATACGTCCTTTAGCCTGGGAATGGAAATCACACCCTTGTGCTCTGGAGTGGACGTCACCATGCTAAAGAGCTTGAAGGAGAGGAGGGTTGAATCCATAGCAAAATATATGTGGACGATAAGGGTGTCGAATAAAAATCCCCTGCTTTCATGCGACTGTGACGAGATAAGTGGACATGTAGTAATAATACGGTAGTGCAGGTAAAAGGTACAATGTGGGTGAATAATTAGGGTATAAGAATAGCTTGTAGGAAGAAGGTCCCAGTCCTCCACATAATACTATGTATACACAATGTACAATGTATATACGTCACAAGGCTCGAGAGAAAGTGGATATGGGAATTTATGTCATCATACTATTTATAATGCTAAGTTTATAGTGCAAAGAAAAATACATGTACAAGTGGTTTTTTAAAGGAATAGTGGTAGTCGTAATACATTTTAGCAACTAAATGGGGCAATATAGTTGAAGTTGTATGCGTGATGTAAATTAAGACTGGGATACTATGATTGGAGAAGACGATATCTGAGACTGTAAGTAGTGATACGACGGTATATAGTGATGCTTGAATTGTAATGATGATGATGATGTAAGGTTGAGTTGAAGTAGTCTGGATAATTTTTGAGAAAATTAACAATATAGAGGAATGTAATTGATTGACGGGTACCTGTGGAGCATGTATCACGCTAAAGTGGAAAAAATCTTACGGGTGTGCTCATGATAAAACTCATCACGATCTTTTATACTACTACTGTCACTATGTATGTGAGTTCCTATACCACATCCACATATTATATGTTTCCCATTATTGAAAAAAAAAACATAACCCTATGTATTTGGATATAATCTCCTCCCAAGATACCTTAGACAGCATCACATATAATATCGCGTATGTCTTATAGATACAACCAAAGCTTCAGACTCCTCTCTACCAGGGATTCCATGATGGAAAAACTGACGGAGTATAAAATGTGTATAGGATTGGGGGCAAGAGCAAAGAAATGTCTTCGCGTGCAGACTGACAGGAACCTGAGTTATTGCGCGTAAATGTATGCCAGTCGTAAGCATGTTATTCATTAGGATCAATCGTCATCTGTGAAGCTTGTATTAATGAGACTTATCCCCTATACATTCAATCGTCTCTCTTTTTTTATAATACAGATTTTTAGAAGAGTCTCCAGAACTTTTCAATCTCTTCCTATTAAATCCCACCGTCTCTCGCAATCAATGACCATTTCTATTTCTGAGTTTGGAGTCATACACAGTATGTAATCATTATATATGTTTCAAAACATTTTATTTCCATTTATTTTTCTAGAGAGTGGAGCCTCCGTATTTTGTGGCGTAACGTCTTTTTAGACGTAGCTTTTTAGTCTAAGAAGGAAACGAAAGGAAATCCCAAGATTGTCTTTCCGATGTGCTTTGATGCAAAATTAAATTAATGCCAATAACATATAAGACAATTCCTGGAAATTTATTTAGCATTTTAGAGTCAACGGTTTGACCGGAACGTATCAACATTTTGAACAAATGCACCAAAAGTTTGAACGTAAGTACCCAAACTTGGAACAAATAAACCAAAATTTTGACAAAATAAACCAAAATTTTAGAAAAAGAAACACTACTTTGACCAAATAAACCAAAATTTTAGCTGAATGGGTCAAAATTTTGAGCAGAAATCTTAAAATTTTGAACAAAAAAAACAAAATTTTAACCGAGTAGACCAAAATTTTGAAGGAAAGTACAAAATTTTCAAAAAAATAAATTAAAATATTAACCGAATGAACCAAAATTTTGACTAAATAAACCAAAATTTTAACCAAATAGGCCATTTTTTAAGCAACAGTCCCTAAATTTTGAATGAAAGACCCAAATTTTAACCGAATTGCCCAAAATTTAGAATCAAAGTAGCAAAATTTTGAACGAATACAGAAAAGAGCAAAATTTTTACCCAGCGCACCAAATTTTTAACCAAACGGACCACAATTTTAACCGACGTGACTGACACATCATGCTAAATAAATGAAGTTGTAAAAGGAATCTTTGTCAAAATCAACATTTGTGCCCCCAATTTTTAAACTAGCATGATATAAATTTCTGACTGAACTGACTATGTATACATATTGTTCCAATGAGAACATTATTTGGATGAATGTGGAAATGAGAGAATTAATAACTTGAGATATGATTACATATACGAGGAACTGGAAGGCGTCTGGAAAGGAGGGAAAGTACGGTAAATGTACTAACAACTCTAAACATGAATATTCTTGCTTCTGAACATTTTCTTGTATTGCATGCACAAGGACGAGTAATCATGATCATGGGTTATGTTGTAAGTGGTGTTGAATGTTGTGCCTCTTATACCTGTACATGTTTAGCTTGTACGTGCTATTATGTAGGTAGGATCGTCGTCTATACATATTGAGCCCCTTCGCAGAGAGAAAATATGCACTTGTCCAAAAAATCCCTATTGCTCACACACAATACTTTAGTGGCATGAATGCCAAGCAAATACAATAATTCAATACGATAAAACTGGAGTCACTGTGTTTCATGCAGGTCGGTTCACAGTAATTTTCTAAGAGCTTCATGAGAATCTATCTACTCATCCATACACTTTTCAGTGTAATTGACAAGAAATTCTCTCCAAACTCTCTCTCCCTCTCTTTGACTTTGATGAGCGTTCGTCTAACTTTTACATGAACGGACTGCAACATCTACAAGGAAGCTACTCGGCTCCTTCTTTCCAAGATAATTTAAACAGGTTCATAGAGAGTAATCGTGGTTTCATTTCAGATGAGCACCACTCTAATCGTCTACACTTTCCGTGGTATTGTGTTATTTCGTCCTGGTAGCCCTCCAATTTAACAAATTTCTTGACGGGAGCCTCTTCATGATTAACCTTTCCTACCCAATCCGACCTTCAACCTCCTCACCATTTACTTCCAACACTGTAATAGTCATCCGTCTCAATGCAGCTCTACAATGTACATACATCTATCCACAAAATGCAAATTTCATTTCCTACCAAATAATCGATAAACATTAACTTTTCCCTACTTTTTTCCTTCCTCGCTCTCCTTCATCTTCGTCTTTCTCATATAAGTTTTTGAGTTTGAGAAAACTTTTTTTCCAACTCAAATTTTCCAACTTACGAAGCACGTATGACCTCATCTTCGTGCTCCATCACAAACATAATCTAGCACATGCACTTCCACCAAAACTACATACACAAAAAGTGCAGACAGAAAAAAAACACCCAAACTTTTTCTTTTCTTCTTCACTCTCCTACTTTCTTACCTTGTCAGTTCTAAATTTATTCTCGATTTTTTCCTCCAATTTATATCTATACTATACCACTTATGTTCTCTAGGTCAGATTAGATTGTCAATGTACGCCTTCAATAATAATTATTCCCATTCATTTAGAAGGTAGGTGAAAGGCAAAGGATGTCAATTTTAAAATCCATATGCTTTGTATTGTCACACAGTTAAAAGTGCATATTCCAGAAACACAAACACAAGGGCAGATTTGAATTACTGAAAATTTTGCCATGAGCAATAAAATCCAAACTTTCACAGTTAAATTTAATTTTTGGACGTGCGGTAGTGCCAATCAAAATTCTTACCCTCGGACTATTTTGACCGCTGCGATGCAACCAAATGTTCGTTTCGTAAGATTAAAAAATTTGGTAGATGCATTCCAAATTTTAGTCTTTCAAGAGTGAACGGTTTACTAATAATAATGTGACCCAATGCTTGGCCATGTGATGACTATGGGAGACGGATCTTGTTCAAAAGCCTTTTTGTCCAAAGGTTTCATCCAAAAATAATTCGTCCAAGAACAATTTCGACCAGAATTATTTCGACCAAACTCAAAATCATCCAAAGAAATTTCGTCCAAACTCAAAATCATCCAAAAAAAATTTCGTCCAAACTCAAAATCATCCAAAGAAATTTCGTCCGAACTCAAAATCATCCAACGAAATTTCGTCCACATACAAATTTGTCAAACGAGATTTCGTCCAACTAAAAATTCGTCCAACGAAATTTCGTCCAACAAAAAGTTTGTCCAATAAAATTTCGCCCAACCAAAAATTTGTCCTACAAAAAATAATCCAATTAAATTTCGACCACCAAATAATTTGACCACCGTAAAACCAAAACGAAGATTATCACATCC
>JAQFXU010005963.1:0-10885 GCA_034693705.1 Spatulosminthurus flaviceps | reverse complement strand
CGGGCGGGCCAAACCAGAAAAATTAAGCCCGAAAGCGGGCCCGGGCCGGGCTGATAAAATTTTTAACGGGTATCAGTAGGGTTCCGGTTTAATATTAGGACCGGGCCCCAGCTCTATTACATATGCGACAAAAATTACAAACGATCAAATTTCTAGACGTGCACACGTTGCCTTAGGCATTCTTTGCCAATTCACTCCACTACAGTAAAACAAAACTTGATCTTCAGAAAATCATTATTGGAGCAGAAATAATTGATTTGAATTTTTGGTGCTGAAATTATAAATATTGGACCAAATATTTGTAATTAAATGTCATGTTACCTTTTCAAAATATTCAAAATTTGAAGTGAAAACTGACATTGAATAAAATGGAACCGAGGGGACTGTCAATAATTGAAAGTTGCTCATCCGTCATATTTTCCTTTTCTAAAATTATTATATAAATAGCAAGATACGAAAGCTTCTAGACGCAACTCTAATATGCACAGTTCCTTAAATTAGTCCTTTATAAGTGCTACTAATGTGGAGCTAAATGAATATGATTGGGTTCAAAATGATAATATTAGAAAATAAAAAACAAAAATTTTTAAGTATGTTTAGAATAAATTGTTAATTTTATGAATGCCAATCATGGAGCGGCACATTTATCGAAGTTTTTGAGTCTTATTGATTTAAAAATTGAAGTTGTATTATTTAGTTTGGCGTCTTAACACATGTTAAATTGTGGACTTAAATGAACGTAGCGAGTTACGCTTGTAGCACTGATTAGAGGTAAGGGAGGTGAACCCATCGATGAACCTGAAATAGGCAAACATGCATTACAACAGCACGTTCCCACTTTGTTACATACATCAATCATCGTCAGTTGCATGAGGAATTAGGATTTGGAAATGAGAACCGGTAGTTGTAATATGATAAAAAACATCTTAAAAACATACCTTTGTGGTGTCCGGAAGACGAGTGGATTCGTTTCTCCCTAAGGAAACAAAGTCTACTCGGACCCTGTGTACATGTCTTCCTGGCGTGCTCGTTGCTGGGTCGTTCCTTCCTCAGCGGCTCCAGCTGCTTCTTAATCGTCTGTAGACTGACGCGTGGAAGCTCGAACTGTAACATTAAAAAACTGATTATAAATTTCAACAATGACTCTTTGGTAATAAAAGGTATAAAATATTTACGTTATTACGACAAAAAGAGGAAGCTCCAAGCTCGCAAACAAACCAATGAGTCCTGTTAAAAGCTATACACTGCCACTGAATTTTCAATGGAATTACAACGCCCAAATGTGCCATGAATGTAAAAACTGATAAAATTGGTAAAGATTTTTTAATTATCTATTACCATCGTCTCCATACTTTTTCTTGGTTTTTCGAAAAACGAGTAGGAATTCATTTGGTTGTAGCGTTTGAGGGATTCCCTTCCTCCTATTTCGTTTCCTAAAGAATTTGTTAGAGTGGAAACTCAATACAATGCCCTCCAGAGCTTTCTTTCCTTTGCTGGAAATATTTATAAAAAACAAGGCTAATTGTGGTAATCAGTTTTTTAATGTTACAGTTCGAGCTTCCACGCGTCAGTCTACAGACGATGAAGAAGCAGCTGGAGCCGCTGAGGAAGGAACGACCCAGCAACGAGCACGCCAGGAAGACATGTACACAGGGTCCGAGTAGACTTTGTTTCCTTAGGGAGAAACGAATCCACTCGTCTTCCGGACACCACAAAGGTATGTTTTTAAGATGTTTTTTATCATATTACAACTACCGGTTCTCATTTCCAAATCCTAATTCCTCATGCAACTGACGATGATTGATGTATGTAACAAAGTGGGAACGTGCTGTTGTAATACATGTTTGCCTATTTCAGGTTCATCGATGGGTTCACCTCCCTTATTTTCAACTCCTGTTGATGCTTATGGTAAATGTTCAGTTTTTTTCCTTTTCTACATAGAAACTTTGTAATTTATTCCAATTTTATTTCATTTTAGATGGACCGTCCTTTGAGATGACCGCCGACTACTCAAATGTTTTTGCAAGAAGTTTCGATGCATTAAAAGCGATGAAAATGTGTAATATAATTCCCTCAATTTGAAATCACTCATTTATTTTCCACCCAAGTTTCCACATATGTATTTACACTAAATTGAAACAACCGCTCATTCCCATAAGTTAACATAACAGGTAAATATGAATACATTATTTGCTTCTATTCAGTGTATACGAATTTTGGGACTTTGCAATTGCTAACATTACATTGAAACCTTGTCAGATTTTAAATGATTTTTAATTAACTTAATTTCCGATTTTTGCTTATCATCAATAGTGAGGAACGCAAAATATGGATTTTTAAATTTTGTCAAACGCATATTAGAAATTTATTTAGACGAAGTCTTGGGTAATATATGAATTCAAATTCGTTATTATTATGTGAGCTTTGACATTTATCTGAGTTTTAATTATGCTAAACCTTTGTAAACTTTTTACGATTTTAAAAAAATTGACGGAGGCTCTGGAAAATTCGTTTCCACTTGTCGCTAATTGTGCTAACTGATTTAAGATAGCTTTCCGGAATTTTGTGCACCAGGGAAAATAAAGTGGGTCTTATCGAATGGAAATAAAGTCATTTTGATATAAAGTTCTCAAACCTTAAACCTTTGCTTTAGAATAAAAATAGCTATTTTAAAATGAGTAAAAAAAGGCGTCTGCAATTATAGTTCACAACTGTTTTATACTTGGATAAACGAAAATTAATACTTTAGGCAGTTTTTATGGGACGAGAATTTTTTATCTAGAGAATAAAAGTTTAAAATTTGAATAATTTCTATCATACTTACATTTCCAATGAAATTGCTAAAGTGATTTTGTTGCCAAGAAGCGCAACCAAAATTTGGTTACCAAACCATCATGCAAAAGGTGACACAAGGTTGGAGAAAAACTGTCTGAATTTATCATCCTATAGTATGTAATTTATAAGATTTATATTTTGCCTTCGTAACAAGTTATGTCCACGGCATAGATTTTATTCGCTTTGATTTACAAATTTACAGACATCTGACAGAGTGGGGGATTTTAATTTAGCGAAAGTATAAAGAAAACCTGTCGAATTGGATACATTTTCCGGAACAATATAGTGTACAGTAGATTCTCTATATAGTGGCGCCCAAGGGATCCCAGATATTCTGCCACTATAGAGAGATGCCACTAAAGCGCTCCATGCATTATCCCTATGAAGATTTTAGTTCGCGCCAGATTTGAAGGTATCACCAAAAAATTAACTTAGATTAGTAACTTAGATTCCGTATAATTTAGTATTTTATCATTTTTCATTTGAAAATAGTCTAATTTTGGCCAACAAAGGAGGAAAACGTGCCTGAAACCCCAAAAATTCATAAAAATTGCCATTATATAGAGATTTCTCAAAAAACCCTGCCACTATAGCGTATATCTTAAACATGTGGAATCCCTGGGGAGGATTTGTGTCTGCCACTGTAGAGGGAATGCCATCTAGAGGGAACCACTATTTAGAGAATCTACTGTATTACACTGATGATTGTATACATCCTGACTGGGGTTTACCATATAAATAACACCGTTAAGTAGATGCGTGTTAAACGACGTGACAGCATTCTGTGTAGCGTAGCTATGGTGGAAACAAAAGTTTTCGGTAGATTACACTGTACATTTTTAACGCAAGCGTTTTCCATTCGTCTTTTCCATGACACTTTTCGTAGATTTTTTGTCATACTTTAACACAGAAACTCATTGAAATAAATCTACAAGTCTCTACATGAAATTGCAAACAATCATTATTTTTATCAATCAACAAATAAATAATATTGCCTATAAAATATAAATTAGGACAAATTTATTGTGCGCTAATATTTTTGCAAGCCTGTATGTAATAATTTTTTAAACACATCTTGGTAATTAACTGGATTAGTTAAATGAAAGATTTGCCAGTTTGACATATCCGTTGAAACGTGTAACGCTTTATTCGAACATCGATGTCTTCGTTCTTATCAACGCATACAACCTACAACACCAACGCACATCAGCTGGTACAGAATGTGATAATCGCTTTATTTTAATTTCATAACTGGCGTTGAAATAACGCAAAAGCGAAAATAAATATCAACTTTCTTTACAACACAATATTTGTTTAAACATAATGCAAATTTTAGTCTATTTTCTGGGGTGAAATAGTGAGTGGCCCAGATATTATCAGTATTGGCATGGAATAAAGAGATGAAATTAAAAATATGAAGCCGCGAGAACTGTCACAATGTAAGGTGCTATAATCTGTCTTCAAGCACACGTTTCCATGTCGATTATATAAAAATACACATAAATTATAAAAATAAAATTAATATAATTTATTTTGAAGCAGATTTTTGAAAATCCAAAATCAAAGCGAAATTTTGATTGTTGAATTTATTTACGGAATTACGACTCAGGAAAGCGTAAAAGTGAATAAAAATTCAAGACTTATTGTTAATAACAAATATTTTTGAGGTGCAAACCAATTGAATTAATATTAAAAATTTGTATCTTCAAATTTTGCCGATTTCCTTCATCTAAACTTGATTTAATTCCAGTTTATTTAATTAATTGCATTCAACTATTTTGAGCCAAAGTAGAGATGTCAAATATAGTAGTAAACTGATTAACAGAATGTAAGCAATTTTAATTCGAACAATAACGGAAAATCCTCTCAAATATGGCCAATTATAATTAACTTTAAGCATTATTTTTCCAAAAATTCTAAATTCGCAATGCTTAATGAAAATAATAATCATTTTATTGTAGTCAAAAGTTAAACCTTCAGAATTTTCATAAAATGTTCTTAAAAAATAGAATAAATATGTGAAGAATTCATATGTGGAAAATAGAGATTGAAAAAGCCAAAGAAAGCAGTACTAAAATATGTGAAAATATTTTCGCTGGTATAAGGAATTTATTTCGTGCTTAAATGGCTCAATGATGACACAATAGGCAGCTTGCGCAAAATTTTAGGTAGGTCCCGTGCAAAACTTATGGCACTTATGGAACTTATAATCCAAAATTTTGCATGCAATTTTTGGTTAATAAGTTCTATATAAGTGCTATAAGTTTTATACGGGACGTACGTAAAAATTTGCGCGAACTGCCTAATGTTTCATTTGACCTGAATGACAGCATTTTGTGGATCAAACATACAAAAGTGTGCACGTTTAAACTGTATTTTAAATGCGGCTTGGTCGTATGAATTTGCCAAATTAATAAATTGCCGTACAAATTAATGATTTGGCAGTTAATATTATAAATTATTAAAAGTTGAATTTTCCACGATTTTCATTCGAATACATTAATTTCATATCTCCTGCACGTGTAACGACACATAAGTACGCACCTTATCAACGACAAATAAATAATTTTTGTCACTGTTTAGGTAAAACGCCAAAAATGAAATTTCAATCCAAGTGTATGGGGTGTAGGCACAGTTGTTCCAGCATTTGTTTAATTGGTTGCGCTGATAAAAGTTGGGACGTTTACATAACTGCATGGTAACAAACATTCTTAAAATCACGGCCCCGGTAGTGCAGCTGCACTACCAGTGAGTTTTAGTTCACCTGATGATGAGTACTGACTGTACTTGAAAGCTTGTAACAATAAACGATTTTTCACAATTTAAATCCACGTAAACCGTTGAAAAAATGATTCCATCAAATTGCAGGCAAAATCAAATAATTTTAAATATTCCAATAGAAGGTATGATAAAATATTTTCACAAAAATAATTGTTGGCGGAATTTTTGTGTTTAATTTTCTAATTTAAAATAAAGTTTGTACTAAAAATTTGTTTGAAAATGAAGGGGTAGTTTGTTTTCGATTTAATTTGTCAAGTTTGGACGCTACTTATTAATTAATACATTTAAAAACCTCCACAATTTTCATACACTGCTAGTGACCGTCCTGCTACCACCACCAAATTGTGTCATTTCCAGTAGTGCATACCCAAATCCGATTTTACCCTCTGCTAGAAAAAAAGGTTTTTGTCATTCCTATTTGAGGAAAAGTAACGCTAATTAATTTAAGTGTCCGTACGAAAGCGTCTTGAATTTACATTAAATTTTCGAATAAATGATTGAAAAGTTGCCAATTCGACAGAACATTTTACCAAATCGGCAAAAACGCAAACTTAAAAAAGCTATACCAAACCAAAACCGGATTAGCTATTTTAGTCCGGGAATGATGATACAACCTTGAATAACAAACTTTATTTACGCAGTTTGAATTTTTTCTTTTAATTAAGTGTCAAAAGGGATGATTAGCTGACTAAAAAATTCAATTGGTATCGTACGAAATTAATTTTCCAGCTGTCGTACGAGTCCACCCCAGAATGCTGTGGATCGATGATTCTAGCAAGCGCTCGTGGATTTTCATAAATTATTCAACTGGCGTCGAACTTAAATAGCAAAACCAAATTTTACATGGTAGTACTTACAAGCATAGTAATAGTACACATTACATAGCATAGTATGCATGCAGTAGTAATACATGCATGTGACTCCAAACAATGTAACTTGTTAGGGAACCCGAAAATACTAATTTAACAAAACATTAATAATAATAAAAAAAATAATTTAAATCTTGCTACTGAAAATGTTAGCCACGTCTCACTTCCGCGGATACCATGACTTACACCAATCCTAGCTAAACATTCTAAACAGTTCCGTTTCCTATGGCATGCAAATTTTACTCTAAATGACTGTAAAGATTTTGTGTTGCAGCAATATTCAAATTTTGAAAGTTGGAAAAATCTCCCTGGACAAAATATGCTTTACTTCTGATCATTCATAAAATAAAGTTACTCATTTATAAATGCAAAAATTGTAAATAATAATTCACGGAAAAAATTCCCGATCTCATTTATTTTTACCTCTGGAAATGTCATGGGAAATTCAAAAAATGCGGAGTTCAAATTACCTGAACATCTCTGTTGAATCACAAAAATAAGTTTTTCAAAGCGAGATTTCAATTCTTGGGATAAACTCCCGTCATACCTAATCCCAAAAAATAAATTCATTGAAAATCACCAAGTGTTCGGTAACTACAATATACTGCAATTTTAGTTGAAATACTTTGTTTAAAGTTCAGTAATAAATTAAAGTCAAGCAAAACAAAAGCAATTTTTAGCTTTGCACTGGATTTAGTCGTTTTGAAAACTTTACTAATATTATTTCATGTGGGTCTGGGACAGGCTCGGGCGAATATTCAGATTTATTACTACAGCTTTTTATTCCAATTATGGATTTTTCCAGTCAAATCAGTTCAGGTGGTTGCTACCGATTTTATCTTTTTTCTTGTGTTGCAGTCGCAACTGGAAAACAAAACAGCTGGTATATGTTACTTGGAAAGATTGATTTAATTTAATACGTGGCGTCGACATGTGGCAGAGTTTTAAGGCGTTTATGTGAGTCATTTGAAGTCATTATTGGAGATTTATTACATTTATTTTTAAATATTACATTCCGCATTTCTACTTTTCTATTGAGCCCCTCGTTCTAGGGAAGACATTGAGCATAAAATTATTAAGATTTTTGTCCGAATGAACCACACGTAAAAATTTTGCCTGTAATAAATGGAGGACAATTTCACAGTGCTGGAAACCATCTTTTCAGATTCAGAGATACTAAAATGCACATTAAAATTCAAAGCATGGGTTTCATTAAATCTCTTCCATATTTTTAATTTGCACAGTTTGACTTTGTGGTCTTTTAAAAAATCTCCTTGATTCCCAACATCTTGCTGAAGTTTCCTGCAATACTGACCTATGCTTCTTGTCTGATAAAAAAAGAGCTCATTCAGGACCAACTTTCACAAATTATTCAGAATGAGTATAAACCTTGAGGGGTTGAGGGGGTTCGTTTGCTAACAAATTGCTCTTGTTTTGACACCACTCAATTTATTTGATTGTAAAGCAATAAACAAATTATTATGGAATCGTTCCATGTAAATTCTAAAACAGATTTGAAAAATTCAACTCAACTTACTTTGTACAAACGAATACTTCCAGCTTCTCATAATTTTATAGTAGGGACTTATTTTGCAACAAGTTTTTGTTGTTCACTCTTGAGGACTCATTAAATTTGATGAGCTCGTATTGATTTTCGTCCTAACTTAAGGCAGTTGGCAATGTTGTGTATGTATTGGAAAACTATGACCAACTTTTACAAAATTTATTTTTCGATTTGAAAATGAAAACTGAAATAATTGTGAAGGATTTTTTACAAGAATGTCTGCCACAGAAATCAATGGAATTGCCGGGGTTTATTTGCTAAAACATTTGTCATTCTTTGACGCCAGTTGATGTTTTTGCTTTGGAATGATTATTACCCAATTATGGATTCTTCCTTAATAGGATCGTCAAAAGTCGTTAGTACGCTTCACAATACAACTTGCAATTGAAAAGGGAGTCCTGGGCTCATTTAATGCTCTTTGCACTATGCACAATTCCAATTATTGTATAAACATTTTGTCTAACATAAATAAGAGAATGTTTTCAGTCTGGAAATTTCCCGAAGAAATAGGTAAGAGGGGATAATGTGCGAATTACGTAAATGACGTCGTACCTAATCAGCAAAAATAAAATTGGACTTTCCTTTAAAGATAAATCATAAAAGATTGAATGTTTTAGGAGAACGTAAATATTCCATTATAAGTAGATACACACAACTCGATCCGCTTTCTACCGTAAATATCCCGCATTACCTCAATTTGGACACATCTTATTTTAAAGCAATTCAGGGCTAAAAAGAACACGTTGGTGCAAAATAGCTGACGCTAGGCATCATGCATGACCTACAGGGTCAATGGATGCGGTTTTTGGTGGGGGAAGATACCATCGGATTGTTTGATAACATTTCCATGAAAATTGACAGGAAACGTTAGGAAGGGTATGTTTACGCTCAAAGGTATTTTGGGACAACCTATAAAACCTATGTAATTGTTACAAAGCAATTCCGACGCAATTTAGGATACTTTTTCCTTTTGAATTCTAATACCGATTCCGATGTATTCAAATATTTTTTTTTCCAACTTTCAGATTATTCAAATACTTGGAAATAATTCCAATACCATTTGACTACTTGCAATTTTTTTAAAAAGATATGACATTTCATTTAAGTGCAAATTAAGTCATTCAAAATCACAGTATCATCAAAATTGTTGTCGACACGAAGGAACATTTTTTGCAGGTTCTTCTGTGTGTGATCATTGATGTTCTTTCGAGGAATTTTAAATTGGTAATTTGGAACAAATTTCAGAATGGTTTATTTGCTTGGTCAATAGTTGATCCGATTTATGGAATGGGATAAATTATTTCCCATTAGCTTACAAGGGTCCGTGGAAAATAAATAGAGAAATCTGAGAATAGCAATAATTTGTACATTTTAAATTTTCAAAGAGCATGTTAATCTCACCACACAAATTCAATTACCAGCAACAAGCTAAATTTCTTCAACTTCCAGGCATTTAAATCTGGAAAACATGACTCCAACTTTGAAATGGGTTTAATTTACCTGAAATTCTGTTGAATGTCCAAAAAAAAACCTTTATTATTCAGAGTGTAAAAATTTATTGGAAGAATTTTGTAAAATGTACATGAGAAAACACATATTCTCCGCACATGTAACATTTCCTGGGTAAATGAAGAATAGGAATAATAATAAGTAATTGTTTTAAATGTATTACTTGTGTTGCCAGAGTTCAACGCCGGTGGTAAAATTTATGGGAAAAAATTTGTTCAAATAAAATAATAAGCATTGAGTAATCTCGGTAAAACTGGAACATATCCCGAGTGGAAACGATTACACGGAATAGTACGCCCAGCTTGCTCAATTCCAGAATTGTAATATAAGACGGTCATTAGTATTGTAAGGAGCTTGGAAAAAAATATTTTCTAACTTTCAAATAATTCTGGATGGGTTCAAAGGAAATTTTCCACTCAACTTTATGTATTAAATCCTGTTGAATTTTTATATAAAATAGGTTTTTAACACTCTAAATATTATGGGCGCATTGTTAAAGTGCTAGATTTTCTACACTTAGCCAGGCAATGCCTGACTAGTTCTAATCTAGGTGGAATTTAACAACGCGGTGATGCTAGTTGCCTAGATTAGCCTTCGTTTAACAACACGGCGACAGTCCGTTTTTGCCTACTTTTTGTATGAGTTTAGCAGGCTGCTCGGGAGCAGCCTAGTTTTGCGCATCGCTAGAACTAGGCAGCAGCTGACTGACTTCCACCCTAGCAAGTAATTACTTTGCTAGTTTAGGAGCAGCGAAATTCTAGGCAGGCGTTGACTGTCTAACTGAAGTCTGAGTTTAACAACGCGCCCTATATATCGTCGGCTAAAATGCAAAAGGGGCCATAATTTTAGAAGCGTTGTGCAAGAAGGGGCTATATGCAGCGATCGCTTAATTTTCAAAGGAGCCAAGTCTGTGCATGTACGTACGGAAGCGTAGCCTTGCAAGCAGCTGCGGGAATGCGTATAGCTCCTTTTTGCTTTAGAATTGTAAGCGCCAGATTTGGAACTATCCTGTATTAAGGATTTCTGCGTATAGCCCCTTTTGCGCTTTAGCCGACGATATATACAATCTCACTATTTACAAGTATTTTAAATCTCTATTAGGCAAGTCACAATTAAATTGACCTTGTTCCTCTAACAGGATTTTCTACATTATTATTACAAAAGTGAAGTGCGAAGAATTCATGATTTAGCCTTTTTTGGGGACTACAAATTACCAGCGAAATTTTAAGGTACATGAGCTTGTATTTTTGGGATCAATCACGACTTTAGTCGATGGCGTGAAAATAGGCCAAAATATTTTTTTTCTTGTTGGGGGTGCTTGGTTAGG
>JAQFXU010005962.1:0-10888 GCA_034693705.1 Spatulosminthurus flaviceps | reverse complement strand
ACAAAGTCCTTACTTTACAGACATAGCACCAAAACTTATATATATTCATATATTCTTGAGTATGCATGTTTTCACTAAATATTTTAATTAAAAAGTTTTCCCTGGAGCAGTTATTCTCTAAATGTTGAATTATCAGGTGTCTGCCAGATTTATAATGTGGACACACGAACATGATGTGGAAGATGTCTTCTAAGTCATTTTTGTTGCACAACTCACAGTTGCTTGTACGGTCACTTGAGTTCCAGATTTTCCAAATTCCATTGAGTTTAATAGATTTGCCTTTAATACTTATGTAAGGTATATTACATCTTATTGATTGTATTAACCTAACAACATTCCATTTTAGTCCGGACTTGAAATGATTACTTCTATTTACATGAGTTTTAATTATTGCAAATTGATGAAACTTTGTATTATTCTGCATTTCACATACGTCCATATTCGTAAGCCATTGGTAATACTTTGCTATAATTATCTTATTATTACTGTTTATAAAATCTTTGGTCAGGCTCTCGATTTAACGAATAAAGGCTTAAGATGGTTGACAACTCTGTAAGACCTAAGGGTATGTATCGTAGTATAAACCCACATTTATTTAATTTTTATTTAAACGATCACGGGTTGTGCGTCAAATCGTTAACAACCTCATTTAATTTGCCATCCTCCCTGCTGATCGTCTGTATTTTTGAAAATAAAATCACAAGGAATTTTCAACCTTCCCAAAATCGTTAAGGTGGATCCGGTTCAAAGCACCAATTGTTAGGAATATTAGATAATCCACGATTATTTAATTACTTCTATTAGCGTGTTCGAACGGCAACCCCCAAACTATTGTGGGAAGTTCGTAAATACTTTGTAATAGGTAAGCAGCTGGGGAGACATTCGTGCCTTGAACCGGGTCCACCCAAAAGATCACGGGGGGGGGGGGTAATTTTAAAGGCCTATTTTAGTAATTCCTAATAATAATGACCCATAGAAAAGCAAAGGCTCCCTGTTGGTATTAACTATTTTTTCCATCATTTTCAGATGAAAATCGGTTCCTTTCTTTCGGAGAGCGCAAAATGATATGCGATCGATTTTACATTTTCAATGATGACCATCATGTTATATACACAGCAATGCTGACGCTTAAATGGAAAATGATTTGCAATGGATCCTTCTTTTAACAAACCGTTTGCCAGAATATCAAAATATTATGAACATGAACTGTTAGTTATGGATACGTTTGCACCCTTGTATCATATCCCTTGAAGCTCAATTTAAAGGCTGACCATAACGTCACTTACGAAATGTTACTGTTACTTTCTATGACAATGTGTTTATTAACATACAGATCTATAACCCAAAAATTAACTAACAGCAGCGTTTTGTATGCCTAATATCAGAGGCAAGAAGTATCAGAAAATGTGAAAATGCTATGAGTAATTTTTTAGTTAAGTAGTGGTTGCGTTCCATGTTCACTAAATAAAAAAAATTAATTACATGCATTATCACGCCGTAGAACTTTTATAAACAAATAGATTGTTTTAAATATCTACAATAATCTCATAAAATACTAGTTTATAATGTAGCATGTGTGTGTTATTACGAAATTGACTAATTTCAGTTATATGTTGACACTGCCCTGCAAAAACCACCAGATGGTGTTTCCTGGACAGCGAATTTTACTATCGCCTCTTCACTCTGATTTCATACTTCTCAGCACACAAAGCACCGCCCATGATTGGTTCAGTGACAAAAACTTGGCCATTTTTAGCTGGTAAAAGCTCATATTTTTGAACCAATTGAGTAACAAATGCGAAAATAGTTGATTCTGCGATAATTTCTCCAATGCAGTTCCGCTTTCCTGAACAAGCAAGAAATTCAAAAATAAATGAAATGTGTAGAGATATAAGTCCGTAATCCGGAAAATTTCTGTCGACACAATTTTCACTCACCTGTGGCAAAGCTGATGACCCTTTCAGCATTAATGATGTTATTTTTGTCGTCTAAGAATCTAGATGGTCTGAAATTTTCTGGATCTCCCCAGAAATCTTTGTCCATAAGTGCGCTGTACAGATTAATTATTACAATGGAATCCTGCAATTAAAAGATTGGCAAGTGAATGATTAAATTTCAGCGTAATTGCCTTTAAGTCAATCTTCCGTAGCGGAACATGGCTTACCCTAGGGATGATATATTTATCGAAGGCAGTGTCTTTGTACACCTTTCTCGGCATGAATGGGATCAAGTGGTTATGACGATGTAATTCTAATATAGTTGCTCGAGCGTACGGTAAACTACGTAAACAAAGAACAATTCGAAAATTAATAATTCGTCTATCTTTAGTATTTGTGTCCCAAACCCAACAGGGAAACTACTACTTCGATTTATCTGATAAAGTCGCTAAATGTCCATTTCCAATGACAGTCTCAAGCTCATGGCGAAGTCGTTCTTGAATTTCTGGGTACATGACGAGCCACATTAGAGCAAAAGTAATTGTTGCCGCGGTAGTATCACTGCCCGCAAGGAAAAGGTCGTACAAGATCGAAATGAGCGATTCCTCTGTAACAAGATAATAAATAATGTTGATACTTTTATAATTATCACAGCGAAAGCTGGATATAATTCAGACTGTAATCTGAAAGCTATTTTGAATGAAAACTAATTTTGAACCAAAGCGTTACTTGGAGATTTCATACCACTAAAAACTCCTCGGTCTTCGTCAGTTTGGATTTTATCGGATTCCATTTGTTGCAAAAAAGCTTCAATGAAACTTTCTGGTTGGTTTTTGTATGTTCCACGCTCTTGAATTTCCTTAACTTGCTCCTACGAATACAAAAATAACCCTAAAATCCAAAGCTTCTTTAAAATAAGAATATTTTTAAAAACCAACCTTCAAAAATGAATGCATTTTGTCGTCAATATCACTTAGATTTGTGGTAGAGAAGTACGATGGAAACCATTTCAACAAAAACGGGTATGCTGCAGGCACTCCATCCATAATCCGGAGGTTGTGATTATAGTCCGCCATCAAGTTGGTTAACTGTACAATTTTAGGGCCCTTTTGATCGAACCTCAAATTTGCGGCCGATGCCCACACGATATTAATGCTCGGGACTCCGAATAAAGTATGGGGATGAACTATACCATTGTTCTGCTCAATAGCTTGATCTAAGGTTCGGCATAATTCTTCCATTTCTATGTCAACGAATTTTTGTTGAAAATTTGTTTTACCAAAACCAAAGTTCCGGAGATTTCTCATGGTAAATCTACGGGTTGGTTTCCATATTTCAGCCGATCCACCGAATATACCTATGTGATCAAGTAAAATATTATTCTTCAAGTAATAAGGAGCCTGTTATTTGAAACCAACAGTCAAGTCTCTTTATAACAGCCGTGCCTTTAATAGGAGTGCTATAATTTAGGAAGCCCAATTCAAGCTTACTATACATACACGATTTTGTAATGCAACAATTAAAAGACAACCTAAAGATCGTGTCATGGATAAAATGTGTCTTAAATAACGTACCAATTCTTTTACCAAAACTTCTATGCAAGAACCACTCGGTATCGAATCGATTCAGAAAATCTTCATGATTCAAAACATTCTTTATCGTGTCATAACCACTAATAATGGCTGAAATTAGCAACAAAATAAACCAGAAAAGATAAGAAATAAATACTAGGGAAAGTTGACAGTAAATATTTTTGGTAGATTATATTATAAAAAACTCACCTGCATTGACAACTCCAATTTGCAAAAACATTATGTCCCCGTATTTTTTCGACAACTTCGCCAATGCTTTGTACGGATATTTTCCATCAGCTCGCTGAATTTGCCAAATATTTCCAATAATCGGTAATATCATGGGGCCTAACAAATAAAATTTAATAATTTCGCAATGAAATTCGTCTGCAAAAACTGCACATGGTTTACCTGGAGGAAGACGCCGATTTTTCCGATCCCATAATTGATAAATCCATGAAATTGTTAAAATTCCTGTCAAATAACAAAACATGCTTTCAATTAGAGCCATAGTCGTAAATATCTTAGTCTAGGGAATGAATTTCAAGGAACTAATGTTCTTCAGTGATAGACAAACAAAGGTTGACTAAGCTTTTTCTCATGAATGTATTCTAATAAATGTACTGTGCGTTTGCCTTTTTGGTGCAGATTTGCCCTACCTCAGTAACCTCAGCAATAACTTGAAATGCTTACAACGTTTATACATTGATACTTACATATGTTTTGCAATGGTATGACACAGGTATAGTCCTTATAAAAGCAGACAGCGTGTCCGATAAGAATAATTTATTTATGTTGTATATAAATGTTTATAAATATTATATTATAAATGTTTCCACATATTCCCTTGGCCGCTCAGACCTTTAAAAGCTTGTGCGACTTGTGCGAGAATTCATCATTGACCATTGCAACTTTGTAACAGAATTGAATAAAGGCTCAAGATGGTTGACCTCCGAGTATGAATCGAAGCGTGAACCCCCACCTTTTTTGTGTTTCCACATGTTCGATCTATTCCTCTCCAAACGCATTCATTACTCACCCCGAAGTACTAACGTCATTTTTTGTCTCCACTGTTATGGAACTTTGTTATGGATTAGTTGTTAGCTCCTACTTTAGAGTCCAGCATGCACTTGCTGTCTGAACAAATGCAAATATCTCTGCCAGCTATACCTTTCTCCAATAACCTATTTACTGCCTGAAGGGCTGCAAATCATTCACTTTGGTAAACCGTGCAGTACTCACCTAGTGCGAAGGACGTCGTCCAAATATCCTTCTTACCATCTCTAGTGTATTGAGAGCCCAATGGCTCACTCTATGGTTCAACCAGCGGTCGCTGGTTTGACCTGTTCTCAACCAATCCCTTTCCTTCCACCTTCTCCACCAATAAAAATGTCTTCCTCACTCTGCCGAGAAATCTCAGGAAATTTCACTTTCCTTTCGCCGGTCTTTGGAGTGGTGGAGCTTCAGTTGTTGCTTATGTTTGCTGTTGCTGCTCAACTTTCCTTAAAATCTAAACTTAATCTAAACTAGAATTATTAACTTGCCTTTTTGGCCTGCTTCTATTTTCTGTTGCTTTCGTCCCTATTTTATTTTGTTATTCACCTATCAGGCCTTGTTTACTTTTATATTCTTTGGTTTTTAATTAACCCGTGTCCTCTCTCTAAAACCACCATCCTCCTCCTCTCACTTAAGTATTACACAAAACCGGTCATTAATCCGAATAAAAAGTAGAAATCTTAAAGATTGTTTTTATTGGCGTTTGTGGAATTCGTCTCGAAAATCAGTGTCTTTTTGGATTCTATTGGTGGTTTGAAGGATTTATGATGTTTTGTAGGGAATGATGAAGTTTGAATTAGATTATTCATTTAATTACACCAAAGTTCGTGGAACTTTTCGTAGCAGAATGTCAATGGCATAATCTTTAGTAACCACTAAGCAGCTCTCCGTCCCACTGTAACTTTCATTGGACCTAATTAGTCAGGTTCAGTCATGATAATTGACCTTTGGTACCTCGTGACCCTAATGTCAGGAAGTGATGCCATCTCGGGAATTTTTGGCTTGACGCTGGCAATTATTCCAGATGTGTTTAAAAAATTCCGTAAATTCAAAATCCAAAACCTCCATTCCATAATGATTGACCTGGTCATTGTACTATCCCCCACTAAAACCCCAGATGGGTACAAGCATGTAATATGTACCCTCCGGAAATTTGGCAATATAACGAAATATAACATTTTTTATTCATTTAAAAAAAATTGAGCATAAATATTTCACTATTTACCTTAAAATAAATTGCAATAAATTCAATTTCGACGATTTTATTTATATTTGGTCAAAAAATGTAATTTTTTATCAAATCTTGCCCAAAAATAGCCGTTATTCTTAAAAAATGTATATATGGTGTCGAGAATTTCATGATCAGGGGTGCAGGTATTGGTTTTGTACCCCGCCCTCCATGTTCCGTTGTTAAGCGCCTGATTCAGCTCTTCACCGGTCTGACCTTTGAAAATTTGTCGATAAATAGAGAAAGTCAAAGAAGATGGCTGGACGAGGGTAGAGCCCTTTCTTTACTAAGGCTTGATACTTCGTGACAATCAGCTTCCAACACCTTCCTATGAATCTCAGTACCGATGGTGTCAATCGAATGAGGCGAATCTAGCTGGAATATTTCAGAAAAATTATTTCTGGGAAAGGACTACTAACCAAGGATAACTACATTAAGAGCTAAGTTCCATTTCTATACAAGTATATGTGGTGCCGAAGTACACGCTACTCCTGTCTCATAAATCCAAGGTGATACTGTCACAAAACTATATTTTGAACAGATGAGCAGAGGATTCAAGGCGGCAAGATTCGATTCACCCGACAAGATGAGCACAAGGAAAGGCATAACGGAGGCGTACTTGAAGAAAATTATGAATGAATACAGAGAGGCGATAACGGGTTTTGTGAAAGACTACATGAATGACCAAATAAGCCTCCTGAAGGAAGCAATCCAGGACTAGCAGAAAATCATCGAGAAGCAGCGAAAAATGATCGAGCAGCAGCAAAAAATGACGCTTGCTATGACGGAAGCTTATGTTGATTGCAAAGCAGGTATCCAACAATTGGAAGTGAAAATTCGTGAGGATAATGTTGTTATTCATGGACTTGAACCCAGTGCAAACAAAGAAACTTTAACCGAAGCAGTCAAGAATCTATTTAGCAAAACTATGGAGATCAAGACTGATATCGACTGCTACAGAATCGGAGATAAAACAAAACCAAATCGCCCTGTGATTGTGAAACTTAAATCCTCAACTTACAAAAAAGCCATATTCCAAAACGCCAAGGCACTCAAAGGAACAAGAATTACAATCAAAGACGACCTTCCCGCCGAAGTGAGAAAGCACCGTGAAATACTAATGAAAAAAAGGAGAAGCACTAGACCAAGGAACCCCAGTTAAAGTCACAAAAAACGGAATCATTATCAACTACATCCTATACTCGGTTAACAACCTAGGCGCGATAGAATCTAAGGAACTCCAGCCTATCCAGTCAGAAAATCCCAATCCTCAAGAACAACCAACATATCAACAAGACACGGAAAATCTCAGTAAAAAAACTAAAAAGAAAAAGAAATAAAGAACCGAACCCGCCTACTAATCAACGCAGAAGCAAAAACCTAAACAGTAACTATCCAACTGCGAAGTCACGGATTATTAACCCTGCATTGAAGTGAATCGAGCTCGCCAGTTCTAGAAATCAACAATGTCAAGACTTACCTTTTACAAATATTATACAAGCTTTAATCTGTCTACTTAGTATTTAGGTCAGGGACGCGCTAGCTGGTTAGTGCAACTGGCACGGAGAGTGTGACCTACCCATCTCCCATAGGAGCTGATCTATTTCCCCTATTTAGACGATAAGATTATTGTTTGTGGAAAATTTGTAAAAATGAAGTGATGTGTGATTATTATTTTTTCCTACCCACAGCCTTCTTCTGTGGGCCATATTTGAAAAAGTTGTTTAAAATTTATTGAAGGGGCGTAATGCCTAAATCAATAAAGTCCCCTACTACGCGGTACGCGCGGTAGATACATACATACATGTTTCCATGATCCAAGTAACAAAGCTGAGCACTTGTTTCTGTTTAGGTTACCTCAAGAAAAATGGACATACAGAAGTCTCATTTTCAATTATTATCAATGTTTTTCATTTTGGACCAAAACATGCGTGTTGTCTGCAAATGCAGTAAAATACGTTTATTGTAACAGGACGAAAGTACGGATTTCTTTGACAGTTTTGAGTTTAACTTGAGTGAATAAGGTTCCGCACATAGGACGTATATAATAGCAGCAATAGGGTCACCTGGCCTGATACCATGGAAAATATATATGTATGTATAGAAGTAGCGCCCTACTTTTACAATTATCAGTGTCACATTGTATAGAAGATTCACTGCATTATTAATATCCATTGAAAATCCAAATGCTAGAAATACTTCTAACATACTGGCTTGGTTTGTATTATCGAAAGATGCTTCCTGATCATGGGATACTAGAGCACCCTCTGTGCTGTCTTCAATAGCATCACGCAGATTCCATATTGATAGATTCAAGATACTCATACGATTCTCGATGACAACAACTTCTGAACAACAATCTGAATTACGTATAGTTATCGGTCTCCAATATCTCAGATCGATAGGATTTTCTTTGTTTTTTATATAAGTGAGATGCACCCCAACCTTGTTGATATGGTAAATTTTCCTATTTTGCTACTCTCTTGAAAGAGTTAACGTAAAATTTCAGAGTTTTCCCCGTATTTCTTGTAAAATTCTGTAGTGAAGCCACTAGTACCGGGAGCCTTATTATTTCGCATGGCTTTTATAGCTTCGTTGAATTCGTCAGAGCTCAATGGCTAATCAAGATCTACCATCATCTGTTTGTCAATTCTTGGGAGTTCGCTTGAGTAATTATTTAAACCCCGGTAATGGGTCCAATTGTTTATACTTATTCTCAAAGAAATTTTAACCTTATTAAGCCTTCCGGCGTCATTAAGTAGACTGAACGCTTTTTCAATGGTCATCTCCGCTTTGTTATTCGCAATTTTCCTGAGGTGCTCATTGGGTCTATGTACTGTTGTTTTTGAATTTGAGAATGATTCATACAGTTCTTAGCAATCAGAATAATTTTTTCTGATTTGTTTTAAGTATTTTGAGACCATTCTCAGGATATTTAATTCAAATTATTTGTCACTATATATTGGGCAATTGGGTTTTTCGTATGTATTCCCTTGCAAAACAATACACGGAATGTTTTATGTATGTTGTACGTACATGGTAGCCATCTTCTGGTGCAAGTTGGCGCTTCCTTCGCCAAAGTACAAAACACGAGGTTGAGGAAAAGTGTTTTAATCGATAGGTATTAAAATATCTGCTTGGGAATTTTAATTCATATTTAAATAAATCTCAAACTTCAGTGTGATGGATAAGTTGTCATGATAATTGCAATTAAATAAAATTATTAATTTATGGTTTTTAAATGAATAGTTCATGCTGAAAGTTGAAATCTCAAAAACCAAGGAAGAATCCCCTCAAGTGCAAGTGCTTCAATCAAAATATTATATTGGTTTTGCTACATTCGACTGAGATATTGCTACTCTATTAATAATTTTAGTGCAAAGTTTCTTATGTGACTAAATGCATGGTTTTCACCACCCTTACTACAGTTTTAAATTGCAGGAATAAATAATAATAGTTCTAATTTTTGAAACGGTATAAAAAATAAGAATTCAAAAAAGAAGACGGCTATCAGTCCAGAAGATAATACACATAATCACATAATTGCCTTTTTTACGTATGCGAAATTTTTTAATTCATTTTCAAAATTTATTACAGTAGATTCCCTATACAGTGGCTTCCCCTAAGATGGCATTTCCTCTACAGTGGCAGATTCAAACCCTCCCCAGAGATTCCTCATGTTAAGGTATACGCTATAGTGGCAGGGTTTTTTGAAAAATCTCCGTATAGTGGCAGAATTTTGATGAATTTTGTGTTTTTATTAATCTTGGTTTGGAGACTCATTTTTGTTTCTGCTATAGTAACATTATCATCCACTAATAAGAGGTGATTCGCGGAATTAGTTCCACCCAGACCGACTGGAATTACTCCCTTCAAGGAAAAGAAATTATCAAGATAGGATATGTAGATAGCAAACAACAACGAGCTTAGGATGTCCCCCTGGAGAACTCCTTGAGACACGTGGTCTTTCCCAACACGAATTTTCAATACAGCATTGTCATAGAGGGATTAGAGTACTTTAACAAATTCACTGCTTACACCAAAGGAATCTAGCTTTTTCCATAAGAGATCGTGGTTTAGGGAGTCAAAAGCTCGTGCTAAACCCTTAAATAAAGCAAAAAGATTCCATCCCGGGGACTTTAGTTTGCTCTTGATTATTGCCATTAAGCGAAAAATCTGATCAGTGCAGCCACGATTTTTCCTAAACCCAGCTTGAGTTTCTGGTAAGATACCTTTCGTGTCACATAATAAAGTCTATTATGTATTCGGGTGAAAAGTTTTGTGATAGTATTTATAAGTGCAATGCCTCGATAATAGGCAGGGTTGGACTTGTCTCCCTTCTTGTGGAGCGAAAAGTTCAATTTCACACGAGGCCTTTGGGGTAAAACCACCTTGCATAATTTGGTTGAAGAGGGGAAGGAGAATCTCATTAAGATCATCAGAACTGTTTTTCCAGAACTCATTTTGGATTCCATCTATTCCAGGAGCTTTATTATATTTGAGATTTTATTGCATCCTCAAGTTCGTCTAAAGTTATCTTTGAGTCTAAACATCCGTCTGATTTGGAAAAAAGTACTTACTTTTGGTGGCATGACTTTTGCATAAAATTGTTTCCAAGAATTTACTTGTATGGGATTGTCGTTGTCGGTTCTTGACTTGAAGGCATTGAATGTCTTCCAAAAAGAGCTGGTTGCTTTTGAGTTTCGCATAAATTCAAGGTGGCCCTTGCGTTTTGATTTGATAAGATCTGAATGAGATTTTCTGGCCTCGTGGTATTGCTTTCTAAAAATCTCAAGAGAGTTGTTCTTACGCAGCTCTTTCAGTTTTCTGTTAACTACAATTCGTGACATCTTGCACTCCCGGTCAAACCAAGGTTTGTCTCTAAAATTTGATTTTGAGATACTGATTGTTTTGCTCATACCGCAAGTAGCTGCCGTAGTTCTGACTGCTTCAGTGATAGCTAGATTAAGATCGTCAGTTGGTAATTCTTGTAGAATGAAAGAGAGGTTGGTGTTAAGAACTGAATTGTAATCGTTACATTTTTGCCATTTAATAATAGTTTTTTGAAAATCTTTTGGTTCTGAACGACCGGATGA
>JAQFXU010005961.1:0-10891 GCA_034693705.1 Spatulosminthurus flaviceps | reverse complement strand
CGGCTTAGCCTAAATTCTCCAATCATTCCGCTTGCTAAAACAACACAAATGAATAGGCAATAACAAAACACTTACAGTCGTCTTCGTTCCAACCTAACAATTCGAATGTTGCGAAATGTATATGTTTGGAGATAGGACACCAAGGATTCGCCACAGCTGGGTTTTGCGCACCGTATTTTTGCATTAGTGTACACCTAGTAAATCCTAGCCAAGCATTCTTGTTACCCCACTCAGTCACTCCTTTGAAAAAATTATTTTGTGTCAATATCACTTGAGCGCCATTTAAATTTCTGATTTTTTAATTTCAACCAAAATTTTGCAAATTCGCGAATTTTTAAAAAATTCAAAACTCGATTTGCAGGTGGAAGGTATGGATCGGGGTAGTAGTAGGGAGGTGTTCTAACATATTTTGAAAAAAATGGAAGATTGAGGGGTTACTGGAAAAATACATTTGTTCGTGACTGACTAAATAAAAAATATACAAAAATTATTACTCGTTTCCTTAGCGTGCGTAAATTTTATTGACTTAAAAATTATTATTTCAAAGCAACAAAACCTTCAAAATAAGAAAAATCTACCGAAAAAATTTCTTTCGAATAATTTCTAAAATGATTTACCAAAAAAGTAAAAAATATTGATTCCACCTAGTTAATAGGGTGTATGCACCGACCGAAGTGATGGGTGTGAGTTGGCAGATGCACAATTTAAATGTAAATACTTATTGTAGTTCAAAAAACTTACTGCTTCTACACCGACAGCTTGCACCATCAAAAATTTCCTTAATTGTAGAACCCATGATTGCTGAAAAATCCCTCAAGATTGGAACCGAACCTCTGAATAAAATCGTTCTTTTACAAAATTATTATTATCATCAAAATTTATTAAAAATGATTTTTCATTGAGTGACCTTGAGACTTATGACTACTAGTATACATGTAGACCTTTATTTTCCTATCTTTCAGCCGCTTCATCTGTTCCTGTTGTATTCTCCTACTTCGAAATTTTATAGCGTTTCTCCACTTAATGGCGTACGTAATTAATTTCAATTTCGCTTTCTCTACACTCCGAATACATAATCATACATAATCATTCTCAAGTTATTCCTTGAGAATGACCCATAGCTCCCGCTTGGAGGCCAAGTATATTTGGATTCATGAGGTTTATCTGAGCCTTTTCCTCGGGACATCACGTTAGAACCTTCTCGAAACGTCCGACATTCTGCTTCCTACGTACATGTTTTTCAGCATATATTTATTGTCTGTGTAAAAAAAATGATTGAATTCGTATATACAAGCCAAACCGTCAATGCTTTTGAATACCGTTGATAAATCTAGAGTGACTTACTTCAGAGAAAGACATATTATGCATTTGACCACAATAAAATTCATTCAAGAACTCTTCAACCTGAAATATGCTTTAAGATAGGGCAGTCGGAATTCACCAGAGCTGTTCATCACGCCCCATCCTTCAGTTAGGTACATATCGATTTATTGCTGGGATTCTTGTAATGTAGGCCACACTAAATTCGGGTCTCAATTTAGACATTTTTCATTGAATCATTTAAATTTATCAGCTATAACACTCAAAGCACTCAACACTAGCTACGCGACTCAAAATATGGGTGGACTAAGGGAGGATGCACATAAATATATACGCAACATAGTGCTTCCCAAACGTAAAACAAATAAATCAAAAAACGTATAAAATGATAATAATGTAATGAGAATGTTTAAAGATAGTATGTGACAAAATCATTATTCAAGTCACTTGAGGTTTGAAATGGATAAATCATTTCAAATCTCTTGTCAATGCTTTTTATCGATCATCCAATTGAGGTATACAAGGATGCAGGGTCTATGCCGTAGAACGCTTGATCCACTATCGAGTCTCTATTCGATTCCCCTTTCTTCATGTGCCTCGTACAATTCATGAGCTCGATTGTCTGAACCCGTACGCTTCATTGCTGATAACAATGGACATGTATCTGTAGCGAGACTATCTGTAGTTATTTGTTAACTATATATGCAAATAAGCACTGCTAAAATTTGTTTATTTTAAACAACGCTTAACTATAATCACTAGGCTATGCTTTACATGGAACAAAGAAGGGACATAATGGAGTTACAATGGATCTTCACGTTCGCAGTTTCAGAGGAAGTGTAAGTGGATCAGCACACGGTGGATGAAAGTGTTTACCTTCGCCTCATTAATCAGTTGTTTATTTTTGTTTTCTTAACTAAATTAATACAATTATCTCAACATTCAAGTCCCATTCAGTGTCTAGCTAAGCTACATAGATGGGCAAAGACTAAGTGTGAGAATAAAGACGAATTTTAGTATGACTGAGCTAACCACAGAACAAATGACCTTGAACCAGAGGGAATACAGTAAATGTAAGTTGTGTAAGAAAATTGAAACTATTTCTCCTGAATAGTTGAAGTATACATACAATATTACAAAAATTTGCGTGCATAATTACAGACTTTCCAAACGAAGCGAAAGTGCCTGGTATTTGGCCAACTGCGATGCAACGAGCTATCCCAGTTTGGATGGATGGCTCTGTAAGCTGTCTTAGTGATTTCTTTACACCATTTTTTGTAGGATAGTTGGTCAATTATTTTTTATTATTACAGGACCAACAAAAACAGAATTTAGAGGTGGCTGGAAATGCTCACAAAAGAAGACGGGATATGATATTGCTTTATCAAGACCAGGCTGTAAGCTGCTATAAGCAAAGCATTCAAGACAAAGCGCATTTCAACAAGCAACTCATGGTATGGAAAGAATGTGACCGCCGGAGGAGGATGGCTTCCAGAAATAAAAAAACTGTACCTGGATATTGGAACGCAAGGAAAAAACTTACAAAATATTGGAAAGGTGAAGTGGATATAAAAAGCCAATGCTATTTTTTACAAATACAACATTTATGTTAACAGTAACTGCAATTATATTTAGATTTTCTTTTTCACAATGGATTTTATTCGAACTCCAATTGGAGCTTGCTCAAAAGGGGGGGGAAATTGCCAAAGATTTCAAGTGTGGATCGGCTCACGAAAGAAGAGTTTTCAAAATATCTTACTGCTCTACACTATTATCCGTGAGTAAATGAAACTTAGTAACTCCTAATGTTTTAGTTACATACTGGCATCGCGTTTTTATGTGATGAGATTTAGAGTGTTTTTCAGGGTGATATTAGCCTGCGGTCTTATAACCGCTTAAAATTTAGATATAAACCTGATTAAAATTTCTGCGAAGTTTAGTTGTTTATTATTCGTATTTTGAATTTGAGTAGTTAATCATGATTGATTGTTTTTCCATACCACTTCAGACGAAACACAATATTTGTTATGGTCACTGCAAAAACTATTGTCGCAAAAGAGAATACCCATTATAACAATACAGCAAGTATATGTACTTGAATAAACTATTTCGCTGTTTACCTGCTTAACTTACTAAACCAGAACTTTTCCACCACTAACGGTGATAAGATACGTCTGCTTTATTGACAGTACTATTGAAAACTATAATTTGTACGGATATTCACATATTTCAGTCTACTTACATATTCACATATAATGATACATAGATACATAGACCATTATAACATATTATAATCTTGGATTTATTAATATGATATCTAATTTACTGAGAAGAGAGCACTGGAGGGGAAATATTTATTCAATGTAAACACACAAATAATCTTTTTACACAACTGTTTTGACTTCCTGAACATGAATATTCTCTTATTCCCCTGAATTATGTATTTTCGTAATTCTATTTCTGAGCAGGCATATCATTGCAAGGATCATGGACAAAATCGTATCCAATCGTCACTTGTTTGATTAATCAGTATCATCTATTGACAATTTTGATAGTCGTTCCACAAAACACTGCAGTTACTTCCTTGACAAGTAAACTCGATTCAAAAGCTATTTCCTCCTTTTTTGATTAAATGCCTTCGTAAAATGGTCGTAAAAGGTTATGCAGTGCCATTGGAGTGGTTAATAGGCTTAAGCGATACATTGATTTGAAAACATTTTCCTTGTATTTAAAATCTATTGTCCTTTCCATTGTTGACTATGCCCTCCCAGTCTGGGTTGTTGGGCCCTATACTGACTTATGTACTAATCCTATAAAAAAGTATAAATTCCTTAATTATTCCAAATTTCCAGCATCAACACAGTTTGACTTGGTAGATCACGTTAACGTTTTATCTGTAGTTGAGAGAGTGTGGTACTATAGCATGCCTTTTTCTTTAAAACAATTAAAAAGCTATATAACATTGAAGCCTTGAATAACCTTTTCTAAATCATCCGCTTTATGTTAAGCAGACGTGACAATAGTAATAAGCAACGTTATCCCCCTAATTATTGTAATTATACAAGCGTAGTATTTTGTATGTGACCTGACCTTTACTCATATACTGCTTTGTAATTATGGATTGACCTTCAGTTGTGGTATCCGTTAATGGAAATCAGTGTAGAACACTGTATAACTAAATACCTTAATAACATACATTACATTACATTAGGACAGATTCTTCTGCGAAACGTGTATTGGTAGTCAGGAAAGAATGAGAAATCCCAGAATAGGAACATAAAACGGTAGTTCTTCCTCAATGGCCTCATCGGTTGAAAGAGCTGGCATAACTGTAGAAATATGGAATATTCTGCAGGAAGTATTCAACTTAGCACTTGACAATTTTAATCACGACTGAATAACAATGATTAGTTAGGGTATAGTTACCTGCTTTCATGCATTGGTCAAAGATATTAACATTCAATGAAGAAACTCGCGGTTTAATTGATTAACAACGAAAGGCTCACTGTACAAATTAATACACACTGTATCTCTCCCCCGCTCACTCCTCCAACTGTACAGGCATTCTGGTGGAATATCCTTTCGAGTTCATTTTCGGATTCACCCTGCTAATCAAAAGATTCACAAAAATCAAACAGAACTTGGTATTATACTAAGAAAAGATTTTAACTGTAATATTCGCCTTTTATTTATGACACAATGTTTAAATTTTTAGTCCTACAGTCTGAAAAGTCAAAGAGCGCATTTTTCGATTCTTCAATTCATTTCATTAAGAATACTAACAAACCAATATCCCGACTAAATAGTGACCCTGTCAGTACTGTTATGTGTAGAACTTATGTCAACAAATGACAGATTTTATTCAGAATTTGTAAAAAAGGTTTTGCAATATTAATGATTCAGAGGTTTATTTTCTACGAATGCATCAATGTAGTAAATCTTCAATCTTCATGGTAATCCCATTTTGTTAATTCTTTAAGGCTACAGCAGCTCAGATTTTACATAAAACAAACAGATCAAGAGACTTCTCCCGCAACCACAAAAAACTCTCTTGTATTCGTTGAGTCATATTCATAATCAATAGTTACTTTACACTGTTTGTCAAAGCTAACCTAAAAAGTCCAGTCCCGTTGACCTTTTTTCCTCTATCTCTCCTCCGCTTCATCCACTCCCGCTATATGCTCCTATTTCGGAGCATTTCTTCACTTAATGTTGTACGTCCTTCCTTCCAATTTCGCCTCTTTTCGTACACTCGGATTAAGTACTCATCCCTGGATGAATACTCTTCCATGAGAATGACCCATAGCTACCGCAGGTACGTCGAGAATGTTTGGAATCACAAGCTTCATCTAAGCCTTTTCCCTTAAAGTAGATCTCACACACACATTATTAAGACTCTATCCTGGTGGTAATTAACATTTTAGTATGGACTTGACGATCCATGCCTCGCAACACAGAGCGTAGATGCTGATGTTAAGGAACTAACAACCATCGTTGGGCATCACACAAGGACCTTATCGAAACGTCCGACATCCTGCTTCCTAGGTATAGGTTTTCAGCATGTTAATTGTCTTTGTAAAAAACTGTTTGAATTTTTATATTAATACCAAACGGTCAATGCATTTGAATACCGTTCATGAATCTAGAATCACTTACTTAAGAGAAAGGCAATTTATTTCCCTGATGCACAAACGGCAATTGTCTCGCGACGCATTATAAAATTCATTACCGATTGAGAATGAACTTATTAGAACTACTTTTAGATCTTTATGCAAATTGAATCTTAGCGTGAATCGTTTAAATGTGTCTGAAATCATTCCTATACTTTAGATTAAAACCTCAATATTTCCAATAATTAAATTTTCTCTCACCACCAACTTCAAATTACTGATTTCAGTCCATTTGGAATCACAAAGTTGGTTCAGTTAAAAATGATTTTAGAATTTTTCAAACTCAAATAAATAATTTACTAGGACGCAGTTATTAAATTTCTTTGTAATATACATTTCGACGCATTATAGTAACGGCATATCATACTGATTACAGAACAGGTCAGCCAAAATATAAGTACAGGTCGGCGGCAGGTAAATGGCAAATATTTTATCTGCAATGATGAACCCAATATTGCATATTTTTCCGAACTAAACAAGGGATCTGAATGTACTTGAGCATGGAGGATCTGGTAAGTTGAGAACTAGATGTGACTACTGCTTTCCTTCCATTGGTGCTAAGGAACTGTTAATGAATAGGTTCATTGCTTCGAGTATATAGCATAGTAGGCGAATCGACGTAAAGTCATCTAACATGCTAAATTACCGGAATTTGTTATATCTTCACTAATTATCAACTGATTATTATTGTTATGGTAAAGATGTAATATATGAGTCATGATTGTGCAGGAATATTCATTCAATTCCCGTGATGCAATAATTTACAAATAGGGTCGCTACTACAGAGAACAATTATTTAGAAAAACAACATCATGCCTAATGCTAAAATTCTAAAAAAAAAAAAATGCTAAAATTCTATTCTCTCAAAAGTAAAAAAATTTCATATATAATTCTTATAGTAATACTTATAACTAATTTGGTATATATATATATGCTAATAAGTTTTTTGTGTAAAAATGAATAGTTTTGGTGTTTTTATTGAATCAAAGGCTTGACGTTTCCGTACGTACAGTTGATTCAAACATTTTATATTGCTTCTTAACACTAACTGAAACTACAATTTGACTAACTACACGATTTAAAGATCCAGCAAGAATATACTGGCATTCCAACTAACAGACCCATATTGGCAGTAAGTATTTATTACAACTTTGCATGATGTACTTACCAAAGTATAAGGTCAGCTTAATCAACGTATACGTTTTTACTTCTGTAAAACGAAAATACATTTTCAGTGTTACAACTAATCAAACTAAGGTCATTCTATTAAGATTTCCTACTAGCCGACACAAATCGTCAGCTAGGATCGTAATCGTTGTTACTACCATCTAATTAAATCGGTCAGTAAATTTGTGCTACAATGTAACTAGAAACCAAAATTTATTATACGCTCCCTAACAGTCCCTTTACTTATTCTCCTCTTTTGATTCAGGTGACTGCTGCCTAAGTTAAGGATTCAAATACTGAAATCTCCTAGCAAGTATTCTCCATGGCACTCGTCTCGCAGTTTTCTTACCATAAAATTGTAGCTAGATGGCCGACAAAAAAGGGAAACATTCAACCCACCAATAGGAGTTCGATCAAGTTCGTGCTGTCTATATTTTCTCCAGGTTTCGTTTCTTATTACATCATCTAGAATATGATGAAACACCATTCTTTGATACATCGACGTGTAATTGAGTTGCAACTCAAGCTCTGACTCATATTTAATCAAATGCACCTGCTTTCGGTGTATGCTATTTATCAACTTATCGTATGTTCTCGATTCCCTTTCTAAATTAAAAATTCTGGACTGGAAATCGGACAAGATCAAGCTTTCGGAGGAGTTTTGGAAAGTTTGAGTCAGGTTCGAAGGTTCCATTATCCCTCGAATGAAATGAATAATTGAATTTGAGGTGTATCCCTTGCATTTGTCCTTGCGCAATTCACAATCAATTACAAAGCAAGCGGTGCCTGCAATTCGACATTTGTCTACGAGTTCGTGAGATTTGATCATGAAATCATCGTCAGTTATACTTTGTTTTTTGTATAGAAACATGTTGACCGGGGAGTCCGAAACTTGAAAGACAGTGTTTCGGATTGAATGTTTTCTCTTCACACAACGAATGTTACGTTCTGAAAAGAATTGCAGCTTATTGAGGGCATCCTCGTATTCTTGATATTTATTTTCAAAGTTTACCTCTGCAGTCCGAATATCACTATTTTGAAATAAATCCTTGTTTGCTTCCTCAAGCAAAGAGGCATTTCCGGACCGAGCTTTAATTATGGCGTTTCGCATCTTGTCATTGAAATCGGCTATTTTGGAGTCGAATTCGTTCTTTTTCTCAAGAAGAGCGTAATAAAAAACATCGTCAATGCAGTGTCTCGCCGATTTTGTAATACCCCATAAATACTCTACGTCGGTTTTCATTTCTTTTACCTGTTCGAATTTCTCTATGATACTGCTTGTAAGATCATCCTGAATCTTCACCAGTGACTTCACTGCCTGTACTGACCTTGTCACATTCTGGATACAACTTGCAACTTCCGAATCAATTGCAGTTAAGTGGTAAGTTATTGGCCTACCCACTTTACCGTTACTTACGTCTAGATGAAGATGTAAGTTACGTACAAATTGAAACATCTCATCTTCTGTTACAGGCATACCCGTTGATTGAAACCCTATGTCGCCCTGAATCGAAACTTTCAAATTACGTTTGGACTTCTTATCATTGTCAACATGCTGTAAACTACCCGATAATGATCCCTTCAATAAACTACCAAATTTTGAGATCGATCCGGCTAAATTCCCCGTTATCTCAAGAATGTTTGAATTTTCTACATTTTCATCTACAAAATCTGCCCGAATGTACGCTCCATATGTTATACCTGTAACTACGTGGGTGGCCTTTAACTGCATTGCTCTGGGGTCTATTAAGGGTAGGAGAAAATCATCACAAAGATCTATAAATGCTTTCACTGTTGTTGCTTTTATCGTAGCAACGCCATGGACAGAATTGGCACGGTCCAGCTTACTTTTCTTGAAGGAACCACCTAAGGTTCCTGTAACCAGGCCGGCAGCGATACTTAAGCCAAGTTCACCTTGGAGATCTAGTACGTCCTCTGTAGAATCTTCATTTCCAGTTACTTTCACGGTGCTTTCTTGATGTTCGATGGTAATCGTTGTAACTTCATCAGCTTGTATTGGCCTGGTAAAGATTCCTCTTGATAAATATTGCTCCCGACGAGCATCATAAAGCATACCTACAAGTGAATACAGAATTGGTATTTGCGGAACGAAAAAAGTAATATGTAAAACACCTAAGAACGTACCAATTGTTCTGATTTGTTGATTTGCAGGTCGGTCAATATCTTCACTTGCAACCATAACCGTAAGTGACAATATCATTAGCAACAGAAAGATGAAGATGTCGGTAAAGCCTTGTTTTGGATAGTTAAATCTACAAAAAAACAGTCATGTTTATTATACATGGGATATAATAGTAAGTACGAAAAGAATTTTTGGCAACGTTTTTGGATTACTTTTGCATTTTTACTACGGAGTTTTAACTTACCCCATCGTATTAACTTTTAACCACACAACTTGGTCGTATATAACCATATAATTTAAACCAAAGTTCTAGCTAGCCGCTTTTGTTAAAAATATAATGTGTTTTGACAACTTTTGTGCTCCTCGGATAATCACAAACTAAAAACACTTGAAATGCAATATTGGGTCAAAACGATAATTTGGATAGCGAAAACACTAAGATAGAAGATGGATTGTTGTGCAACAGTAATCTTTCACCTGCGAGATATTAATTTGGAAGCACAATAATTCATGACAAATAATTATTTATCAAGCTCTAGGAGTTTAATTTTGTGATAACACCATTTTTTAAGGGCTAAAAAAACAACTTTACTGTAAAAAATTTGTGATAAGGTTGTTTATTATAAATGGGCATTATTTTATGCTCGGAGAGTCTAGAGCGGAGACGTTATCGTATCCCATCTTGACTTGTTTGATTAACACAGTAAATTGGCATTATTGATTATTACAATAAATACATGCCTATAAATTTTTAAAAACCTGATTTCTAATATTAGCTTATATTGATAATTATGGTAGCGGAAACAAAAATGCAAAAGGATATCATTGTGCGATAATTAATGACTAACAATTGTTTAACTGGCACTTGGAGGTGACTTTTGTGACAAACAATATTTTAAAGGTTGGCAAACACTTTTATATTAAACAATTATCCATAAAGTTATTTATTTCCAATGAGGAGGATATTTTATGCAAAATATTCCCCTAGATATTGTTTTCCAATACATATTAAGCTATTCTTAAATGATAATAATAATAATAGTAATAATAATGTGGATTTTTATTTGCGAATTATTGTTTTACACTTATACGAAGTACAAGCACCCATATGGTTTACAATTTCATATACATTACATATATCATACCTTAAAAGCACAGGTATCAAGCACCGAAGATTGCTAAAAATGTAGATATAGACAACTTTAGTCACATAAAACATACTATAAACTGATCGTACTACACGCTAAAGAAAGGAAAGAGAAAAAAGCAGCACAACTCAAGGCATTAAGCCGGGTCTTGCGTTAGCAGCCGAGGAGAGCACACGTATTTGTGAGATCTACTCGGCTGTCATAATCTAATTAGGACACCTTCCACTTATTTTTTTGTCCTTGTGCCCTGCCCTATCTCTGCACAGGGGACCCGGACCTGCCGGAGCAGCCACTCCGTCCCTGTCCTGTCTCGCCCTCAGGAGGGCTTTAAACCCGAATAGGGGGAGAACTCCTGTGGTGTGCGGGTGCCCGCCGCTTGACGGCGGGGGCGGTGGGTGTCGCTCTTGTGCGGGGAACGTGAACCTGCGTCCGTTGATTGACGA
>JAQFXU010005960.1:0-10894 GCA_034693705.1 Spatulosminthurus flaviceps | reverse complement strand
TTACATGGGTGTGCATATGAAAAACCCAATTGCCCAAAAACCCAGTAAAACCCAAAAACCCAACTGGGCTGGGTTTTTGCCAACTCTGACTAGCATATCAGTTCAGTAGTATTGATTTTGTTAGAATAGAGAAAAGCGAAATCACATATTTTTCATGGAGACTTTTTCTATGGGTGCAACGTTGATTGGAATATGTACAGTGTAAATTTTTATTCCCTATAACTCATAAGGAAAGTTACATTGAAACACTTACAATATAATAATTAGAGTTGCTTGTACACGTACTTTACGTTGTTGTCAAATTTTCTCCGGAGAAATTACCTGACTATTGACACTACTGCAAAATTATACACTTAAGTTCTTTAGAAATTTAAAGACGTCAAATATCCCAAGGAAGGAAATATTTTATCATTGGGTGCAACTGTGTTCAGTGTTCAAGGTGAAGAGTCAAGGTGAATCGCTGTTAATAGTGTAAAGGAAATAGAATATATATAGTCTGTAATAACAGGGAAGGCAAGCTTTTGAACTTACAGGCATATGTGCATCTCATGTCATTTTAATCAATTTCATTTTCCGGGGAACGCTCTGAATTTAGACATTCAAATTAATTAGAAAAGCTGAAGGCCGTCATACGCAAAACTGATTAAAGGAAATACTTATTAATTCCTTGCTGACCTTCATCTGGATTTAGACAGTTTGATATGTTCAACGTCAAAGAAAAGGCTAGAGGTAATGATTGGTAGACTGTGCTGTACTTGTAATTATAAAATATTTTCTATAATAATCATTGAAATTCGTAAATGGTAAACTTGCATCGAAGTACGAAAGAAAGCGATAAGATGAGTAATTATTATGCATTGCTGATATTTTTTTATAACATTACGTAACGTTACTTCTCTCATTTGTTCTATTGCTGATATTTAATCACAAAGAATTCAATCAATTTGATAAAGCTTAGGCAAAATATCCGCGTTTTTCCACAAGTGACAAAAATGCAGGGGATGACTTTTATCTAAAACTCCGGGTTTTCCCCAACACTGACAAATAACCTACAATTTTCAGAAGAAAGTATTCATCGGTTGGAGCCAACCAATTACTTGACGAAGAGTGTCAACCAAGCACCAGCCCCTTCATTTTCGTTTTGACTTTGGGGTTCAATTGGTCATTAATTGGAGATGCAAACTAATAATAAGTATTACATATTGCAGATATAAAGATCCTATGCTTACAAAAATACACTAGATCGAGCTTGGATAAATGTGGCAAGAAAAATATTAAGTGCACAGAAGTTTCGCAACTTTACGAGGATCGAGCATAATTTTTTCCTCTGCTTTATATAGAGAATTCAGTATATTTTGTGGAACTGACGGGAAAAGTGTGGAAGTAATTATAAGAAGATACGTCAGCAAAACCACATTTGCCTCTACAAAATGTAATCGCTTCCACACTTTGTGGCTGATGTTGGAAATGTATCGCATTATAAGAGGATAATGCAGGATGCATTACATACTCGGATTAAGGGTATGATAGATAGGGGAAAGAAAGGGAGTTCCATTTGGACTTCAATTAAACCTATGAGCATAACATGAAAAAAACTACGGCATCCGTTCCCAATGTTATGATTTCTGTGCTACAAATCATTAATTGTAAGAAGGAAATGGAAAGTGAAATCTATACCTGAAATATTTCAAAGGATGGAAACTGGCTCATTTCCATTTCATTATCTATGTTTATATAAGGCATAAGGATTGAATATCTCAATGGTTTATAGTTAATTCATGAATGGAACACACGAGACTTGCACTGTGCTCCCGATGCCAATGCCGCAGAGGTGTTGATAGAAAGTTTCAAAAGGCAATGTGCTCCTACGAAGGCGGAGAAAAATCTCAGAGCTTTAGTCTCCCAGTGGTAGATTGACAGCCCCAGACGAGCCAAGTTCTTTGGTTGCAATTTTTTGTAGATTTTAATTGCAGAACTAGAAATATTGGCAAAATATGCACTGCATTACACGAGGTGCTACAAGTCACACAACGATGGCTGATGACTGACACCTTCTGGTGGTCCGAGTTGTATAGCTAAGAACCTGCAAATGAAGTCAATTGCCCGAGTTCAAATCCAGGTTGGGGTATGCATTTTGGCTTGTATAAGACTAATTTTTTCCGCCCTAAATGGTGGCTTCGTATTTGTGTGCAATAACTTATTCTCGATAAAAAATTCATAGTCAAATCGGTTCAATCAAATTAAATTTTGTAGGGAAAGGAATTAATGGTTCTTCGTTTTACGGGTGTAATAAGAAATTCCCTTGTGACACGCACGATTAGTCTTGCTTGTACACGCTTCTGTATAAAGAAGTACACAAAAAAGATTTTGCGGATAAGTTGCTATACTTTCTCAGGAGAAAGTCCCTAACTTGAATGAACTTGTGAACTGAAGACAGTAGAATATATGCAATGTGCATGTGTAAGAAGCGGGTAGAGTAGCGAAGCAAGTACAAAATTAACGTAGCTTTTATTACACACAATTTATTACCAAAATAAAGACTTAATTGTAAGTTTAAATATTTTATATAAACTTCAAGCTTTTAGAAATTTGCCAGGAATCGGTTGTGGCTGCTTACAATCAGGGAAATGTTCCATGCTACCAGAATACGAGGCTACTGGAGAATATTACTTCGTACGTTGGGATCAATACCTAAGCCGAACCGCATGGCGTAAGTAGCAGTGGCAATGACACAGTTCACTAGCAGTGGAAAAGTAAGGTTAGGAGAATGCATCTAATAACGAGCATGCAGATAGGGAAAGTCTTTATAGTTAATATTCAAGGCGACCTTATTTCTAACACTTGAATTTTGACGAGTTCTATAGAATAGGTTTGAATAGGTTGGGAATTCAATTTAAATGTAAATTAATCTGAAGACATACATAACCTTGAATTTCTGCATCAATACAGAGTATAGTAAAAGCGAATCGGGGTTAACAGTGTGAGGAACAAGGAAGTGATCATCCTAGATCATGTAACCTAAAGTTGGAATATGGGGAAGGGAAGCTTTTGAACTGAAAGGCATGGATATTCCCTTTCACACGAGAAAGCGGCTCTGCACTTGTGAGCCTCTCTTGACTCTGCAAAATTATTAGACACTCCAATAATAAAGAAGAGTTGAATGTTGTCAAAATCCTGAGGGTTCTTTAAAAAAAGGCTCAGAAGTATTTTCGCATATTTAAATAAATTGCACTACTACAACTTTGTTAGTATGTCATTATTAAGTAAGAATTTGTAAGCATGTGGAGAGATAGTGGTTCAATCGCATTTTATTATGCATGTAATACTTTTATTAAATCAACATAAAAATTATGTACTCACAATTCGCATTGATCAAGTTATTATCATCTACTTGTTGGTGTTCCGTGTATTACTTAACAACTGGAACCTTCCGCAAAGGATTTTATTACTGAATTCCAAAGATGGGTATTACTACGAACCCGAGCGAAAGAATAATTATTGTTATTCTTACCCGACCAACAGTGGATTGTTTTTAAAGTCCTCTGGAGCTATCCCTTTTAAGCTGTTAAAAACGGTATCTCCCCTTACATGCAAAAGCATACTGGGATTACACACGACCTGAGCTTTAAGTGCGAGCTTACAGAAAAATCCTACGACACACACTGGAATCTGATACAGGAATCATATGTGTATAAACAAATACAGTAAATATTTTTAAATTAATACTCTTATTCTGTCTGTACATATAATTTTGCTATATACTCTCTTATTAGTATGTATCGTGTGCAATTTACTTTACTCTCTCACTTCAGTGTTTTGCGCAATTTTTATTGCCCGTGTTAAGTTACTACTTCCATGCACTTCACTGAAAACCCACTCTACAATAATTCGTATCTTCAATTATAAACTCTTTTAATCACACAGTATTTTACCTAGTATTACTTGTGTCTCTACTTCCTACCATCCTACCATAAATAATACCTACTTCGTAAGTACATTTCACGACATTGATGGCATTCTCTCTAGGAATAGTGCTACAGCATTTGTTAACAGTGACTAGATTTGTTTGCTTCATCGCCTCATGCTTTGTAATTAAGGCAACTGAGCAATACCACTAAAAACATTCGATGCTTCCTCCGTAATACTTTTTCAGCTTGTACGGCTTGCCACCGCGGAAACTACCTCAATACATAGCTAACTGCCACTCCGGGATCTAACCCCCACTTACAAGGCGCCACAACTTACCCCTTGGATAGCTGCGCCGTTGGATAACTGCCCTGTTGACTAGCTGCCCCTACACAAATTGAAGGTATTCTAACACTAATATTTGTGTACTAACATGTGCAATGATAACCTGTATACTAGGTATTTCAATGTTAATTGGTATACAATGTGCAATTGTAACTTAAGAAATACGTGCAATGTTAATTTGTAAGTTAACTTCAATGTCGGTTCTTCTGTAATTCGTCCGTTAATAAACAGCATCTGGCATAGAAATCAACTTGTTCTTTTTATACGGTTTTTAATTGCCGTTATTGTTAGTGGACCAACGAACATAGCATAAGACCAGGTTCAACAAGTTTGGTGACAGTTAGCCAACCAGGACAGTTAGCTGACGTTGCAGTTAGCCCACAGGACAGTTTCGAGGGTTAGAAATGGCCGGGTACCAGTTGTCAAGGTGGGAGACATCGGGGTGGCACTTGTTCTCCGGGCAGTTGCCGGGGTGGCAGGTAGCCTAGAAACCTATTTCAGTTACTTCGGAGTCATGAGCAACAAAATAACAAGAGTAAGCAGGTGCTTGAGTTTTAAAAATCATATTTGCTAGTAAAGTTTGATATATATGTATTATCACAAAGGTTTGGCAGCTCCGAATACCAACTGCAAGTACTAATCATTAACAAATCAAAAATCTAACTAGTGTTGATAACTTAATTAAGCTATTCCAGTTGTTGGTCAGGTTATTGGTCAGCCCTCTGAACTGACAATTTACAAACCAAGAAGTACATATCATTAGCTATTAAAAATATTTCGTGGAATATTATTTTGGGAGCCAACTAAAATGCTATTAGCAAATGCAGAACACATAAACTGTAACAACTTTTTCAAGAACATATTTCTCTTCTACTCAAGATCTTATACTCGTATCCACATGCTTATTTAAATTAGGACCTTGAACTTTAAGCCTCAAGGGGCATAGTTTGTATTTCAACAAGTGAAGCAGCATCGATATCGATCACAGCAGCTTTGATTTCCAGGTGAGAGAGAATAGCCATGAAAATTGAAAATCCCTGGAAGGCCCATGTGGAAACGATGACTTTTGTATTAACCGCAATCCCTCCATCCCAACTTCGCCAGTATTGAAGATTAATGAATAACGCTGTCCATCCTATCAAATATCCACTTGCGGTGGCAGTCCAGCGTAACAGATATATTTTGTCCTTCTGGAAAATAAAAGCAGATAATTTACTGTGTTAGGAGTTAATTTTGTCATTTGGGGTTCACACCCCAAAAATTTTCAATGAATCTTTCAAAATTAATAGAGGAAAATGGGTGGAAAGTTTTGTCACATCATCGTTCAAAATTTTTGTTGTTTTAACTACATTTGTATAAAGAGTAAAAATCGACTGAAGCATATTTACTTACTTTGTAGGCCCCATGAAGCAAGACAAAGGACCAAGGGAACCAAGAAACCTCGAGAAAAAAGAGTAACCAAACTGCTGAGCGTATTTTCCTTCCTAAATTAGCTATTAATTTCCATAAAATTTACTCCCAAATATATACAATGGAGTGCTGGACTTGGGAATGTTTCTAATACAGTAAATCATTGAAACTTACTCAGCTCTATCGCATCCGTAATGTGCGTAAAAAATTTCTCTGGAATGCATGGACCTAATTTGCAATTCTCCTTTACATTTCTCATAACGATAGATAATTCAAAGCCTAGTGAAATTATTCCAATGATAGCAAATATCTGAAATAAATTCACACAAATTTTTCAAGGTCATATTTTATTAAAAATTGGCCTCATTTTACGCAGTAATTTTTAACATTGTCAATATTAATTAACTATGCAGTGGAAGATTTTTCTTACCAATTGACACCACGCAACAGCTTTTATTACTCCATTTGACGCCCAGTATCTCAATATTGTCATCACAGCGGGGAAAAGTTCTCACAGGCGGGATGAACTTGTGAAAGAGAAAAATCTCAAAATATTTTCACAATGTGATAAAAAGCTGTAAAACAACTAAATGATCAATTTATTTAATGTGTCCAGGAAATATGAATCACCGAGAGGTATTTTTCTAGGTATTAAATCCAATTTCTTTGAATTAACTGAACTTCACTCAACTGACAAGAATGAGACCAAGATTTTCCTCTCATTGTGCATGCCGTTGGAATAGTATAGAGACTATTGAGTAGTGTTAACCAAAGGCTATGGTTCAGAATAGGAAACTGTGAGGAGAGGAGAGTGAGAGAGGAGAGCGAAGGAAAAAAGCTTTGGAAGTTTGGAGTGGAATCCGCTGACGAAGTACTTTTATTTATGGTGTAGGTTTCTGAGCGAACCACACAGACTTGAGTCTTATTTTCTTACTTTTTGACTAATATTGAATGAAAGTATTTAGTCACGGAATTAGCTAAATCCAAACATCTTGGAGTAATTCTCACTGTCAACGAGTTATTACGCATACCCCGTCCTGCATCCCTATAGAAGCATTATAAAGACATATACACTGCTAAAAATAATTTTATCATAATTTATCAACTGCAGTAATTTCGGGGACATTAGATTCTTCTACCTACCGCGAAAGTAAAAATTATGCCAGAAGTTTAATAATCCCCAAGTTCCTGTACATAAATCACTGTGATGTGAAAACTAATACTATACAATATATAAATATGTAAATCCTTGTTTATATAAGCATAGCAAACTCCCAACCTGAGAATAATCCTTCAGCGTAAATCATGGAAAAACGTAAATATTTATTAGATGTAGGTCTGTATAGGAGAATCCATTTAAAAATCTAATAAATTTTCTGTATCAAAGCCAACAGATATTTTGCCCGTTGAAGGTCTTCATGGTGTGTTGATGCATGAAATTAGCTATGCTATAACGTCCAGTGACTTCAGACTTTACCTTCAACTGATAAAAATCCGGACCAAATGGAATTTACTTTCTTTGGAATCAGCTTCATTATGAGAGCAATTCCGAGATTATGAACATTTTCTCGGAATTCTATCCTATACTTTGTTCCAGGCCTGCCTTGCCATTTCTCGATGTTTCTATATATTTCTTTAGTTGTACAGTAGAAGCTATTGGTGTACTTCTTAGGATGCATGTATTATCTACTTAAATGGCAAAAAGTTCACAAGAACTTTTTTTCCACGAAAACATATAGCAATTTAACTTCCCTACATGATATTTTTTTGGTATTTTCAATTACATTTTCAGCTCTATCTCCACACCCACCCTGAAAAATTTTGACAGCTTTACTTCCTATTGTCACTTGAATATTCCTCCGTCACTTGTGATCCTAATGTTTTTGGAAAATTCCCTCTTTTTTCCTTTGAAACTACAAGGAAACTCTTGTAAGTCTGTAAGAGAAATTGTAAAGTCTAAGTCTGGCTTTGGAATTCATGTATGTACATGTACATAATCTAATTGTGAAAATAGGAAATTCTATCAAACTTCTTATAAAGCGAGGAAGGTTGTTACCCCGCGCACATTTTGGTTTCAAGTTCCATGGTTTTGACACATAATTACACGTAATAAGCAACGTTTGAAATTCAATGTAGGGAATTACCTATAAAAGTATTGCAATGCAATGGGAGAAAGTCCGTGGTCCGGTTCTTTGACACACAACTTCTCATCAGTCAAGTCGCACTTTCATCTTCATTTCAGTTGTGGCCGGCTTTGCTGGCACAAGAGGCTTTTCATTTTCAGGGAATGTCTTTACCCTTACTTGCCCTTTACATTTATGCGGACGGGATTTTTATAGCTGCAACATTTCACCTAGATACAGGATAACATCAAGTGTATTAAATTGGAAATAAATGCAATTTCTGAGGGAGTCGGAGCACGTGCAGTGGTTCCAAAAACGAATAACTGCAATCCCACCGGGGGGGAATCAAATAAGTGGAACAATATCAAACGATGGAGAAGTAGTGGGCTTTGATTTTTCTGGATTTCCTTGTCAGAGGCATCATGTCACTTTTTATTACATTTGTTCAGGCTTTAGGCTACGGGACATTCGTTGCTTACAATTTATAGTAGACTCTTTTGTGATTTAAGATGAGCGTGCAGTGTAAGGGAGAATTGGATATTTTTCATTCAAACTATAGAGTATTATTCCACTCTCTCGTATCATTCCTCCGAATATAAAAAGAATTGAATTGTCACTACTGCTTCCCAATGAAAGTGACCATATTTGACTCACTCAGTTTACTATTCACAATGCTTTAAGATCATAAATCATTCTTTTGTAGGATATAACAGTCCTTACTAAGACCGCTATTTTGGTTGTACATAGTCGGTAGTTCCCGGACTGGGTGAGGGAATCACCCTTGAAAGACAATTTTAAGGTGTATCTCACTCTGAATCTTCTTATTCTTTCACAATTTATTCCTTTTAATTTTTTCCGAATCTTGGAGAACTTCAGAACTTACAGTTTTCCACCACAACTACTCAGCTCTTTTAGTCAATAATAATAGTTTTAGCTTATTCCAAAAGAACCTTTTACACTTCAAGCCTTTAGCACAGCACACTTTAAACTAATCAAATGTTTCTAACTGGTTGTGATTCACATGAGGAACAGTGCTCCTCCGCACTTGTCACTCACACACAAGCTATGTATTTGGATAAGTACTTACCAATACATATCAGCTGGTGACAACAAATCATAAAAAATACAGCCAATTTCCAACAATGTGTTTATATTTAGTATTGTTTCTTTATGCTCTTAGCCAAGACCCTTAATAATGTAATTTTTGTTGGCATTTACACCGAAACTATGTTACTTCAAAAATTATGTTAAATCTTCACATTCATATGTTGACTAAAAGAGGTTGCTGTATGTATCTGTTATAATGTGAATAACCGTTTTGTCAGCTTGTTACATATAGCAATATTGTGTGGGTACAGGTCTGAGTGGCCTTGTTTACATTGTAATGCTCGCATGTGCCATGCTAAATGAAGTTAATGATTTTTTGATAGGCAGATTATTACTTTTGAAATGCTACATAACTTTTCGGTAGTTGATAGTAAATGGCTCATTGGCACTTCCTCAGTTAATATCTTCCATGATAAGAAAAAATGATTCAGAGAGAGAGAGAGGCCTGTATTTCCAATTCCAACCGTCATATTTAACAACTTGTGGTCGAAGAGATGGTAATCTCCATAAGCTTAATCATGAAAAGATATAAACAATATTTCCTTTGATATGATTTCTGTACCTGATCTCACTGGAACTCTCAGTGATTCCGAGTCTCGTTATAACTATGCCCGGGTACTTTTTTCTTCTACTAAAATTTGGAATTGCATTCCCCTTAAATGCTCTAAAGGAAAACAAACCTGTGAAATCATGAATTAGTAGGACAAACGACGAAGTAGTATTTCCTCTGTTTCTCTCAAACTCAATATTGTTACGACACCTTCCCAAATTCGGCTGTTAATATTATCATCTTCAGAAATTAATCATCCTTTAGGGATTATTCATCTTTTGATTAGACATTCGGGGATGTTCAATGACATTGGCATTCGAAATGACTAAATAACCTTGCTCAATGCCATTTATCACTCTTCCGTGTGTGTAAATATGCTGGCAATGCAATGCATTGACACATTTATTACATCCACTCTGGTTTACGTGTCGCGCAGTGCTGACGCTAGTACTTATTCCTGTGTAATGTAAACATCCAGTCATCCATCATGATGACTTTTCTCATGTAATGTGATTTATGAAATGTTGAAATCTAAATGATTCAATCAGGTAGTGTAACCTGCTGCTAGATTTAGAATTCGAGAATGCTCTTAAAAAAGTTGTCTATGATCGAAATGTAATCTGTACTAACTATAAAAGCTTGAGATCCACTGATTAGTCATCAGTTCAGAGCCTCTCTCTCCTTTCTTGCAAATTCTGATTAAATGCAATTAGCAAGTTTTTTTGCATCTTCGTTCATGACGAATTTTTGCATTGGGATTAGGCCAGCAGTTTTATGAATCCGAAGCAGGGGATCTTAAGATATAGATCTGGAAGTTATTATTAGAATAATCTTCCGGGAGATCATCTGAGAGCAGGTCCAAGCATCTTCCAGGATTCATCCGAGTCTGGAATCTCTTGAATACTGTTCTGACCATATTCAACAATATTTGTAAACTGCACTGGAATGTTTTACTTGTTGGTTACTGCTACAACATTTGGGTAGGATGCCCAATTTAACAACTAATTTTGAATTTCTGTATAACTTTGGAGTCTCCAAGCCAAATGCAATGATATCTGGCATTTCTGAAAGCACATTTTTTACGCTCTTAAAATTATGTTGTAAATTTCCAGTCTGCATGAGACTATTGTATGTTAGGCAGCTTGTCATTTGTTACTCTCCATAACACAGCAATGAAACTTCCTTTCATTCACTCATTTCGTTTATTTTAATTTGGCTTAAATAATAACATCATCCATAAGTTTCTGCTTTGTAAAGAGCTCAAAAGCTATGACAATTCCTTCTCTTAGCCGCGCGATTAAGATGATTCCCAGTCAAGTATGTACCGAGCTACCACAATAACTAGCTCTGCTAGGCTAAAAACAACTCCTAATCTAACAAGGAATGTAATTCACATGTAACGCTCCGATTTTCAAATTTTCTTCAAAACATGTTAGAACACCTCCCCACTATT
>JAQFXU010005959.1:0-10899 GCA_034693705.1 Spatulosminthurus flaviceps | reverse complement strand
ACGAAATTTGCCGTTCACTGAGTGAGACACTGTAAGATTTTAACCACAGATGAAGCAATATAATAAATGAAGTGATATGCGGATTGCGATTTCGTGATCCTCAGCCTAAGCCTAAGCAGTTGACTTTTGCAGTAATTATTATAGACAATTATTTTTACAAGCGTGACATTGGTTTTTTAGTATAGCCGTGGACGAGCAAGGAGCAATAGTCAATTGTAACAATTACCTGATATTGTAACTCCGAACGACTTGAACACCTAGAAAATCGTGTTTCGAGAAAATTGAGGTAGGTATTAATAATGTTACACTTGAGTAAAATAAAATGCCATTATTTTGTGGAAATTAACTTAAGACACTAATGTGAATTTTTTATCTTGACCATTGTAGTAGGAGGAGACGTCAACCTAGTTGTCAATTAGCCGGTTTGAAGAGGTAAAAGTAATTTTATATATAATGGTAATTACTGGTGTTTAAAGTTAAACTCTTTATATCTATGTTGCTTACAGTGAATGTGCTTTGTGGACTGGTTTGAAGTGAGTTCGTAGAAAAAGTAATGTCAGAAGTCTTCAACTTAATAACTTTTAAGTTTATGAGACACTTTACTTTATTTTACCGTTTTTTCTTTCTAGACAAGAATATTACCAGAATGGCTGCATTGATGCAAAGACCGCTGGGGGTGATTTTGAAAATGCCCTTCTGTGGTTGCAACTGTGTAAATGTCCAGACCAGTCGTAGTTTTACTTCACTGACCAAATTTTCAAATGCAATTCCTGCGAGACGTTTACCATCATATAAACTAAATTGGCAATTGGGAAGGCCTAGTACCACGGCTCCAGCTACCCCCGCTGGGGCAGTCAGATCTATTCCTGTGAATGCTAATAAGTATGTTGGAGCGTGGCTGGTTGGGTGTTCTGGAATGGTCTTCGGTGCGGTTGTACTAGGTAGAGTTTTTTGAAACATTCATAAATTTGGTTTCACTTTTTACAGAGTGTGTTCCAAATTTTGAAAAATGGTGTTTCGGATTTTAACAATGCAATTTTATTTCAGGTGGAGTCACGAGACTAACTGAGTCAGGCTTATCAATGGTACGTTGGAAACTCTTTGGAGAACGTCCGCCAATTACCAGGGAAGAATGGGAAGTGGAATTTGAGCGGTATAAGCAATTCCCAGAATTTAAAATGTGAGTAGATTTTGTGATCAATTTGTGTGGGGCAGCATACATAATTTGCCAGGAGTGATTAGATATTTAAGGTAGAATTTTGATAGGAAGAATGCCAGTATTACATTGGAAGATTTCAAATGGATTTGGTACATGGAATACGGACATCGGATGTGGGGTCGACTAATTGGTGCAGCATTCTACATTCCGGCGACAGTTTTCTGGGCAAAAGGTTGGCTTTCGCCATTAATGAAGAAGCGGACTGTTTTTCTTGGATCTCTCTTGGCTTTCCAAGTAATCATTGTCACAACAGCTGTATAGTAAATAAAACGTTGGGCATTGTAAACGTGACTGTTCATGATTTTAATTTTCAGGGATTATTGGGATGGTACATGGTGAAGTCAGGTTTAGAAGATAGATTTCATGGGCCTAGTGATGTACCCAGGGTTTCACAGTACCGCCTGGCTGCACATTTAGGTTCAGCGTTTGTTTTGTATTCTTATGCTTTGTGGTCAGCCTTGGATTTGCTTTTACCTGTTCAACCTGTTGAACTTACGAAACAGTTACGTCGCTTTAGAGGCTTAGCACATGGGTGCAAGGGCTTGGTTTTCTTAACTGCTATTTCGGGTAAGTATCTTCATGGTTTTACGGTTTTGTTATAATCATGCTCAAAGTTGTGCCCGTTTTTTGAACTTATTCCTATTTGGACGCAGGGGCGTTTGTGGCTGGACTGGATGCGGGACTTGTGTATAATTCCTTTCCAAAAATGGGTGATGATTGGGTACCAAGTGACATTTTGCAACTTTCACCCACCTGGTCCAACTTCACAGAAAACCCCACCACAGTTCAGTTTGATCACAGGATCATGGTTAGTTTTGGTTATATTTTCATTGTTAGCAAGAATGAGCCGAACCGTAACTTCGACTGTAATTTTATATTTAAAATCAATTTTGCAGGGTATCACAACTTTTTCATCAATTATGTATTTGTGGCTGCTCAGCCGCAAAACGAAGTTACCGCCAAGGGCACGTTTAGCTGTGAACTTCCTGGGGGCTGGTGTCATTTGTCAGGTTCGAACTGTAGCCGTCTCAGTTATTCATAATCACACTGATATATTTTCACTTAACTGAAATTTGTGTACTTGATTAATACAGGTACTACTGGGAATAACAACTTTGGTACATTATGTGCCGACCACACTTGCGGCGTCCCATCAGAGTGGGTCCCTCGCGCTGCTGTCCATTGCAATGTGGTTAACGCATGAACTGAAGAGGCTACCCAAGTGATCCTAAGAAACAGCTCTAGTAACTTATCCCGGGAATGAAGGAATCGATCCCAGTGAAATATGTATAACTCTAACTAGGAGTATTTATTTGTAATTATGCCGTCAATTAAGACAAATAAAATTCCATTTCCGTATATTATCATCGACTGAAAAATAAATTGGCAACATACTTTATGTCACAGTCTCAAAAAATAAATTCGAGTTCAAGGTGAATTTGCCTCTACAACTTGATAAAATTCGGTAGCCCCAACTACGAGCAAACGTCTGAATGCTTTTCCTTGTTGTCCATTATGGGGAATTGAATCAGTATCTTCCGGCAACGAGTAGTCTATTTGAAGTGAGCTCAGCTAAGACACCAATAAAAGAACATACAAATTAATTATCTGAAGAACTAGTCAGCAACGATTTTAACTTCATCAACCATTATCTATCCGGCTAACTTACGGTTTGAAAAGGTTCGTAGTATTCTTCGAAAGGAAAGACTTCCTCTCCTACACGATACATTTTTGCCACAAGTAAAAAATGTGTGTAATGCATGTTTTCAAATCCAATATCTTCCCTAAAATAAACGAACGAAATATAATAAGCAATTATGTTTGATTGAAATACTGATACATTGCTTAAAACTTCATCAGTGCAGTCATGTACTTACTTCAGCGTAGTTAGCAATTGCCAAATAGCCGGTGTTGGTATATTTACCAATTTCTCGAGGACAACTAAACCGATAGTTTTCCCAGAAAGATTGTCCGCCGAACCGGAGAACTGGCTGAGGATTTCCAACACATCTTTATTTGCTGGATTCTGTTGAATTCCTTGGATTCCATCTGCCACCAACTCTCGGAATTGCAGTGCTATTTCCTAATTCAGCCATAATTACAATTTTTACAAAAGAACGTCGACGTCGACACTCATCTAAGTTGATTATACCACCGAATTCTGCTTACTGTGCATATTCCAGTCGCTGGCTGGGATAAGTTGACTACAGATGATACAGCGTACGTTGATGGATCATCAAGGTCTTGGTCCTGTGAAAACGACCGCAAATTTTTACTTCCAAAAGCAAGAGCAGAAAGTGCATTCAAATGCAAATCTCCCCCACAATCTTACTTTAAGCAATGTACTGATGTGATCGTTTAATACAACTAAACGAGCAAGTTTTAAAGTATTAACAGGCAATCCTCTAAACACTTGTCCAAGTAGACCTTCAACCGTCCCAGCATCCTCTTCGACAGGTGGCACACCTTCGAAGTCCACTATGAGATTGGCAGGAATGTCACCTTCTTCCTAAAAGAAAGACACAATTTTGTATAAACTAAACATAAAAATGAGGCACTACACGATGTAAACATACTAACACTCCGAACACATACATGTTAAAAATGTGTCAGTTAGTTACAATTACAGTTTACTGAAAAACAATAACAATACACTCCTACACATAATCAATACTACAAAACTACTAAATCCAACCTCAGAAAGGAGTTTACATTGCTTTGACATTGACTGCATAACTATGTATTACTAGCAACAACGACATACACATACCATATCATCCTCATCCTCCGAATCCTCACCAAGATCCATCTCCGACGATTCCTCATCTTCACTGTCCACTTCATCGCTTTCTGACTCTGGGTCTACTTGGCGAGGCTTCTTCCTTTTCGTTTCATCCTCTTGAACAGACCTGGCCCCGGCCGAATTTTGTTGCTCCTCTCCATTATCTTTCTGATTATTTTCCAGTCGATGCTTTTTCGCCCCAGCCTTTTCTACGGCATCACTCAGCCCCATACTGCTTTATCCTGCAGGTTGTATATTTTTCAAACAAGAAAATCCTGGTAAAAAAGAATCTACAATCAACAAATAACTCTGGACAGTTAGTTTTCAATACACCAATCTTGGATCTCGGTTACTTAACTCGTGTCAACAATACATTAACTTAATTTCGGTTTTACTGACAGTGAGGCACTCACAAGAAGCATCAATTCTGCAAAACAAAACTGTGTGGTTATTGATTTCTCGTGATTATTAAATACAAGTTAATTCTATACTTAACTTACCAACGTTACAAGTTAGTTGTACAGGCTGAGTTTTGAGTTTCGTATTGGTCTATGCAATTATTATAAATCGCGAACGATCGTATGGTGGCAATGGCGAGCCTTCTTACCTTACCTACCTATATTTATCTTTGGGACCACGAGCTTCAATTTAAATCTTACCGCACATTGTAATGTTTCAAGGATGAACCAAGAAATCAAGATTAAGCAGTCGTGGTTTTGCCGTCGGCTCTTTCGTTACAAAAATTCGACATCTTGCCATTGCATTACTTTATTAAATTATGTTTCCAGTGGAATCTAAAAGCATAAAAACAATATTTACTTGATTTATTTTTAAACAAGTCTAAACTTATGTCCAATCAATTTGTAGCCAATAATGTCTTTCTTGGTTATTTTTAATCTTGTCTACTTTAACGTTGTGAGTTCCTGTTTTTTATTCACAAAAAATCAACGTAACTAAAAACTACTGGTCGTGAGTCGTGATGATGATGATATTGATGACCGGAGACCATTATTTACCACCGAAAAAATAACCACCACAAAAATAACCTTGACAACAAATCAAGAGAAAGAAATCCGTCCCCTTATGTCCTCTTAGTTTGTGATTTTTGTAGTGGACACGTAGAGGATCGTATGCTTTAGGTTAGGTTATATTTTGACACGGTTAGGTAATAAAGGTTATGTTTTAATATATAGTCTCATCCCATCCATCCTTCTGCATTGAATAAAGTTTTACAATTCTTTGTTTAATTTACTTGCCAAAAGCTAAACAAAAGACAATTCGTTGTTTATTGATTGAAATGGACTGTTTTTATTAATTAGTCTTCCTATTGTCAATTAACAAAAGGGCATTCCAGTCTTTAACCACCGTAGTCCGCACCTATGCGGTAGCAGCGATGAAGGTTAAGTGAAGGACGCGAAGAGAAGCGCTCTCTATGATGAAACATAGCTCGAGTCCTCACTTCACGATGTGACTCTGCCTCTTCTTTCTCTCTCTCTCGTTCACCTATTTACATGTGCCCTCGCCCTTTATTGCGAAATTAATTGATTTAATCTGACACATAGTGTTCAGTGCAATGCGCCAAAACCATGTTCCTCTCTTGTAACAATATAAACGTGCTATACATACATTACGATATCCAGATAATATGTTTGAAATGCTTCGATTGTCCAGCATGTATGTGAGAGACAACGCTTGTAATAATTAGTTACAATCGGTTCACACGATGTCTATAGAAAGAAATTGCTGATTTATCCCTAAGTGAAGGAGCAAATTCATTGTTTGAAAACTGATCTCTTTTACTTTCTTTTATTCGCAGGTTGCGGTTGGGGTGCTTTAACACGTAATTGACTAATCATTAGCTCGCTCAGTATAAGTCGAGGAAACTTGATATTGTCTATGTTAATAGCAAAGCCACGGGCATCTTCCTTATTTATCATTGCTCTCAGCAATTTTCTGATGCGTATATTGCATAATCTATAAACCTTCACAGGGACTGCGGAATTGGCACAAATGCTGGACAGGCTTATTATTATTTCAGACATGGTATTCTATCATTTTTCTATAAATTGATCTTGTAACGGACGCTTGCAGCAACAATTCTTATTCTTATAGATGAATTTCGCTATGCAATGAACGCTATATATAAAAGAGTATTGGGGAAACACTTTACTTACTATAAACCAAACAGCAATCCATGTGTCAACAGTTGAAAGACAACAAATTGACTAAGAAGTGATCAAGTAGTGCTCATGCGGTGCATAGTTCATCGGGCCAGTTGTTCATAAACATGTTGCTAAAGTAGTGGAAACTGCGTAATAGAAATGTAGCTTTGAAATGACCTGTCTAAAAAAATTAGCGATAGCCTCAAAGAAGCGTTTTGAGGAAGTTAATGTGCATAGGTAAACTTATTATTGATGATGGGGATGATGATGATGATACCAGAAAATTAAAATTGAGAGTAGAAAAAACATTACAAGGTTCATTTCCCTATATAGATGTTCTAATGCAAATAACAAATAAGGTTGGTAAACTACACAGATGGCTAATCTTCTGAGTAAGACTGCACCCGAAAAAACTTTTATGTGTAGAAGTAACTAAAATAACTATATGTATATATGGTAAGGCATTTAGAAAGCTAAAATAGCTGCAAGTTCTATGATATCATTAAGTCTAATGTCCAAGTAAGTACTATTACAATGGGGAGCAGTGACAATAAAAATAAAGTTCTTCTACATATTAGCTCTTTTCTTTCGTCGCAGTGTTTCTCCATCAAAGCTTGGGAATTTATTGCCCCGACGGGCATTTCTAACCTAACATACAATTTCCTCCTGTAAAGCGTAGGTTAAGGATTATTTCATGTTTCGTATGTACCAATAAAAAATTCAAGCCACATGGGCACAATTCATCGATTTGAACTTTAATAAAAGTCGTGATCGATACTTACACTTTCAGAACTGAATTCATCTCGAAGTCTCGTGAAGAAGTTTTCCTTGGCCAGCAATTCCCTACGAAGTAAGATTGTCTCCACAAAGCCCACAGTAAATCCCGCTGTGGCGCATTTGTACAGGGTGCTCAATGCTCCAAAAATTTTTAAATAAATATTATTCTAATTTTATTATTCGGTTTTGCGGTCAAGGATGTAGATATTATAAAACCGGAAACATATTAAAATATTGAAAATTGCGAACTGATCGATACCTTTGCCGCTACGTCTTTTTTTGTATTGTTTAATTTTTATCGGCCCATTTCTGTGAGTTCATTTGTTTTGTTTGTGTAGCCCATTCTCAGCTAAAGTGAAACTTTTTGAATCTTACGCTGTTGGAATAATTTATGGAAAATTGTAGGTGAAAAGATTGGTTGAGCTGATGATCCAATACATTCGGATGATTATAGATTTTTTTACTCGGATGAATAAACAAATAATGAGAACTTTGCTATCGATTGGCTTTTCTGGTTGAAAGTTGATGCGAGACGTTTCTCACGGGTAAAACTTAAAAATTCTTGATTGAAATTTCTTTGGGAAGCATATCATTGGACAAATAATTATATGGATGAAAAATGCCTGGATTAAAAATATTTCGTCAAATAGTTTCTCGGACTAAAATTTTTGGAATCAATGTGATCGTCCCAAAAATACTGGACGAATCTTCCGGCGAAAGTTTCACAAGAGCAAAAGAAAATTTAAAATCAAAATTCCTAGAAGTGACCGAAAAAGGTATGCATTGTTCCCAGAAGAAACAATCATAAAAAAGCTCAACCGAAAGTTCAAGCACAACTTCAAATAAAGCGTCCAATATTTTCTCATGCAAATCTCCCTTATACCTATTATGTATGCAGTGCAGTGTAAAAAGGTATACTTCACTTATCAACAGTATGCAAAGTTAACAACCTTCCGTGAATAGTTGCAAACACATTGGGAGCAAATATAATGCATGCTGTTTACTATTTAGACAGAATTCATAATGTAAAAATTAAACGTTGCAAATTTAAATATACATACATACTCAAGTAACCATGCAGTATGTACTTCCGCGAGGCAAAGAACTGACTTCGTAAATTATCAGTGCTAACTTGCCTCATGAAACTTTCATGGGCAGGTGACTTATCATTTCCTCTGTAGTACATGTATAAACTTAACGTGTACGTTTAGGGGCAGCCTGCAATTTCATACATATCAAGTCTCAAAGTCAAGAGCTCAGAAGACCACAACCGTCTGCCCCATTCTCATTGTGAATGGTGACATTATAAATGCAACTATTATGTCTTACGTGAGAAGGAAGATTACGGTTACTGACACTTACATGAGGATCAGGACATGGCTCCTATACATACGGAATTCATCAACAGTTTTTCCCTGAGATTTGTATATGTAGTTATAAGAAGCTGTAAACTAAAACTCTATTTTGACAGACTAGAAAAAATCCTCAATTTTAATATTACTAGGGTTTTACAATGAAAAATTCTCGTCAACTCTTTCCAAGTACTTATACTGAACATAGTTGAGGAAGCAATGAATGTCTTGCGCTTGTTTGAGAAATACTGTGGAGATTTCCCCATTTCCCATTATAGGTTGTTTACAATGGCACAGCCACTACATAAGTGCACTTATAAATTAAAACCTAGGAAGCTTTGTCCTATAATAACACTAGTATTTTTTATCTGTATTCTTCTAAGTTTTCAGCTTTACAAAGATAGCAGTTATCCAGTGGGTTCTAAATTCTTTCTATGGGATAGAACGTTAATACGCACAGCCCAACAGAGCATGGTACAGCCCCCTCAAAGTTCGGAAATCATTCCAAGGAACTTGAGCAAATTCATAGTGATAAGTAAGCGTCCCCGTCCTGGAGATAAAGATTGTCAAAATTTAACTATCAGGTTTGAAATGAGTTTCGTTTTTTTAACGTGCCTATATACACATAGTGCTGCAATTTTTTCATTTTGCTCCGTTCTTGTTCTACACCTCAAAACTGTTAAATAATTGAACAATCCGTATTGCTTTGTTCTTGTCGGACTGTTCTCCCAGATTGTTGTTCTGGATTGACTCAGTATAGTGTTTCGTTAACAATCTCCCCGGTTTACGCTTTTGTAATGAAATTTAATGTGACCTTTGTTCTTGTATTGCTCTGCAGCGTCGTCTGATTTAGTTCTTGCTCCATCATATCATATATCATCCATTGAAAAAATACGGTTTTAGTTTTGTTCTCCGTACAGAAACAAAGAAGAACTAAACTTTTAAGAAAAAGAACAATCCAATCTGAACTATATTGCAGCACTACCTACACGTACCTAAGATTTACTAATTTATTAAGATTAATGTTATTGGATACTTGTGTATTAGTTTATTCGAACAAAATACTTTTGACATTGTGGGACTAGCGTCGTATCCAGGGAGCGGAAACACATGGCTTCGGCATTTAATTGAATTTTCCACCGGGATTTTTACTGGCAGTGTTTATTTCGATGAGGATCTTCTTGGAAAAGGTTGTTATTTTTTGGATGAGTATTAGTAGTATTTATTGCATGTTCTCTGTATATTAATTATTTATTTTACAAAAATCACAAGTATGTTCATTTTCCTTGCAAAATCTAGGATTCTTGGGAGAGAAAGAACCTTGGGATTCCGGTTCGACTATCGTTCAAAAGCTACATTTAAAGTATTCATCGGCTTATCCCTTTCCTCGAGCTATTCTGTTAATAAGGGAACCATATCCAGCAATAATTTCCTTCGTTCATTTTAAAGAATCAGGACATCTTGGTTTTGCTCAAGTATCTACACTTCATCATAAAAGTAAAGTGTAATTTCCTTTCATTTCATGACTTTGTTTTCGTTTTATTCCTGAATGATAATCTAATGAAAATGATAATCTATAAAGTCAATGTAGAGAAAATTTTAAAAGCAATTCAATTGGGCAATCTTTTGTCAATTATCCTTAATATAATTACATACGTATTTTATTATAATATTATTGTCTTACATATATTATATTGACTTTATTCGCGTGTGTGTGTGTGTTACTAACGTGTTTATGCACATGTATGTATGTACATATGTGTACTTTATTTACGCTATCTAAGTACATCTCTATACTAAATCTGAAAATTTCTTTTCTGACTTCTTTATGAAGTGAGAATCTATTTATACTTTGTGAACGTGAGTTTTAATTTGGGAAATATTTCATTTAAATCTTTTTATTTTTTTATAGAATGGCCTGATTATGTTTTAGGTCAAACTTTCAACTGGATGTCACAAATTATATCTTGGGTTAAATCATCCTGCAAATTACATATCGTGCATTATGAAAAATTAAAATTAGATACAAAGAATGAGCTAGGGAAGATATGTCAATTTTTAAATGTCCCATGTCCAAACTTGGAGTCTCCATGTTTTGAGGTAAGGAGTATAGTAGTGTGATCAATTAATAATTTATTTGTTATTTATTTGTACATTGTGGCTTTGTCAAATGATATTCAATGCTCAAGAAAAATATGGACGGCCTCTTTCATCGAAAATCTACGGTACAATCATCTCCCGTCAAGTTAGAGGACTCAGTTATGAGTAAAATACTTGCTGGAGAAAATTATATAAGTAATCTTCTTGTGCGGTATGGACATGATCCATTGCCTGTTGAGCTGTATCAATATCGAAGGGGAAATTTTCAAACCTGAAGCTGTCTGACTATTGACAAGACAATGAATAATACTACAAGAAATGCTGGCATTGACTATTACTTTGTTTGTACAATAATTTATGTGCTTGAAATGCTTGTTATATTTATTATGTTTTTCTACTTTGATATTGCATATTATGTATTGTATGTATGTATTTATTGTGTTCTCGAGCACGCTCATACACAAATTACACAATTTTGATTTACATTTGCGAATACTGGTTTATACA
>JAQFXU010005958.1:0-10899 GCA_034693705.1 Spatulosminthurus flaviceps | reverse complement strand
TGGGAGTATTAATTAATAAGGGTTCCTCATAGTATTTATAGCTATAATGCTTCACTATATGTACAGTTTGACCAACTAAAATGTATGAGCGAAATAGCTAATAAACAAATATAAGAAAAGACATTACTTACTTGAAGGGTTTTCAAGAATTTTTTTATACAAGAAATATAATATACGTAATGATGGTCGGGGGGAAATTAAAATTTAATGTGGGTAATTAAACCCGTAGGTATTACATGCAGTTAGACTAATAAACTTGAACTTGGAGCGATACACTGCTCATATTTAAAGGATTATGTAAGGGAAAGGTACAGTGTTGCTTTAATGTCTTATTGTTTAACATTGAAGGTTATGTTTGAGTTTAATAAACAAGGCGGCAGTTGGAAGAGCAGGAGTTTTGTTCAAGAGGAAGAAGCTACATTTTTTCTACTACCTTTCCCAGTATGTAAGTTTAACGTGGCTCGTACCTGTCCATACAATTGGAGTGGATTTAATGGAAAGAGCAACTCCGCTTCAGCCTTTTAGCCTGCTCTGCCTCTGCATTGCTTTAACTGAGTGAGGGTCCTTGGGGAGTTGGAGATGATGTTAAAAACGATGGTGGATCACTTCTACCGCACCAGTTCTTCAGATTATCTCATGGACCGCTGATCTTGCGGTTTGAGTCTCGTCACAACCATCCATCCAACCGACCCGCACTTTTCCTCTACATCTTTGAACATTATTATTGTCGTCTCAGCCGTCGACTTGAACAGTTTTCCTCGAGAGTCGAGAGTACGCCTGAACTCATACTCTCCTTGTCGCTTTCTCATACACTCAGACTACAATAAAAATTCAAACGTTTATCCTTACGTGATATTCTTGGGATTTCCAACCAACAATAGTAATTATGCAAATATTCTCAAGATTTTGAAAAAAAACGAATTTTTTTGAACGTGATTTTTGTGATCATCCCCAGCAGCGGATTTAAAGCAAGAAACAGTCACAAATGACAATATCAAAGTGAAATAATAATTTTAAACGTGGGCTTTTTGGATTCCTCTGTGAACTTTTAAAATTGACAGACTCGACTAACAGAAAATCTCAAGTTCCAGAGTGCTTGTAATTTCACGGAAGAAAGTTCCTATAGCCTTTGCAATAAATTACCAAGGTAAATTTTAATTCTTTATAATTTTAACAATCATTTCAATTATGATTTTTTTCTAAACTGCATTGAATCAACGAATATTGTCGCAATACTTAAAAATGCATAAAAATTTGCATAAAAATTTCAAGATAAGATTTTCATCCCATTGAAATTTTTTTGAATGCGTTATAAAAATATTAGGCTTGGTAATAAATTCACTTTATAAAAATTTATTTAAAATACATGGACATTTTATTAGTGTATACTTTGTGTAAGTTGAGAAATACTGTCAATAGGATAAAAAAAAGGCGTTGCATGAGGTCGTTTATTTTCGCGAAAAAAATTTTTTATCATGCAAAAATATATAGAGTGTTACGTAAATAATGGTAAGTTTGATGGAGGTGATGCTTTTTATTCCTTCCTATGCTCCGCTTCTTTATTTTTCACACTGACCAATATACTATCAGATGGAAAGACCCAGGTTTGTCTCACAGTCATATACATATATCCGGCATGTGTCTGCACCTTATCTAGAAAACGCATCAGAGCATCCCACAAAATGACCAAAGTACATATACATAATCTCATCCTTAAATCTAATTCTTAGCGTAAATACTGACGTAAAAGAAAATCTTACATCGTTCATAGTCTCCTCCCTTGACCACAGGCCTGGCTATAACTATAACAATAGTAATACCCAAGCTGTAAGTTACGACGAGCTCAGACCTTCCTTACCTTTTACATTTCTTCCTAAAAGTATCCACCGCCAAGAGTCAGACCAAGCTCAAAGAATGATGACAAGCATGCAATAATCATTGGTGTTTAACGTTCCTAGACTTTTGTCGCAATCCTTAAAAATAGCATTCATCTTCCGCCTCACTGCAGTTTTTCCCTAAAATTCAATTGACAAAAAATTGTGGAAAAAATCTGTAGCGAAAACCACAATTTGGTAAACATTGATTTTCATAAGATGAAACAAAAATTCACTTGTAATGACAACGTCGTTTGCTCTAAAGCCTGACCAAAATCCGTGTCTTGAAAATATTACAATTATTACATTCAGTACGACGCTGTAGCCACAACATTAAATACAATATTTTCATTAGAAAATAGGGGCGTTAAAAGAACTGACCCTGACAATGAAAAAGTTTTGACCATTTAATCTGATATAAATAGAGAGGTACTTTGAGAAGAAGCTCATTATCATTTTGTAGGCATTCCATTATACCAAGTGCAGAAGTTTCTTGTGACGTAAAGTCAATGAATTGTCACTTTTGACTTGGCGACACACTCACAGCCTTTACATTTTTTATAGCCTCTGCTTTTCCTATAACAAACAAAATGCCTTATGAGAATTTGTATGTAAGGAAAAAAGGGGTGTAGGAGTTATGTCATAGGCTTATGCATTAAAGGCGGTGATCCTATAAACTCCCGTTGTGAGGGTTCACAATTAAAGTTATGGTTTATTCACACACAGAGAAAGAGAGAGAGAGAGAGAGCGAGAGAAAAAAATTACAATTTCTCATTGGGGCTTCGTATATGTTTTGTACAAGGAAAATGTATTCCTTGAAAAATACCTTGAACTTGCATCCATGTCATTATGGAGTATTTGGGTAAATAGTGTGGTATAGTAAGTATTTGCTTTAAATGTATATATAAAAGGTTAAAGCTGTGAGAAAACTGAAGGAACTTAAATGTTACTTGGAAAAAACTCACCTGATGACTGCAAACACTGATGACAATAATAGTTACATTGTTTGTATATACATATGTAGTGTGCGTTGTATAGTATAATATATATGTGGAGTAAATTTAGTAAAAATCTTACTGTTTTGCCATGGTTAGGTTGATTTTGAGTCAAGCCTTTAACCATAGTAGAGGAACCAAGGAACCAAAGAATTTCCTGTTCAGATCCCAATTACGTGCGGAAGCTACCGTTGGTTTTGTCCTATAGCTTAGATATTTCTCCGTGTGGTGTAAGTATTTAGCCTATAGAGATATACAAGTCTATGGGGTATAGATATATATAGGAATGAAGAAATTGAATCCGTTCCTTTCTGTCAACACAGCTTAAAGATTGAAATAAGCATTTGCTCATTAGAAGTGTAGTTACTCATATATTTGCTTGAATTCTTGAAGCATGAGAAAAGTCCTCCAGGTTTTAGTAACTGTTACTCTATTCTAGTTTTCAGCTAATTTATTGCCCTTTGAATTTATACCTCTCTTTCAGACACCACTACTAAAATATTGACACATTCTTAATGTATTTGTATATAAGGCTAAAAGGGTGTTTTATTTTGTACACTGCTATTATTCCCCTCCACTATCTACATCTTATTTCCCTGTCTCATTAAGTACTAAAAAGGTATTTGAATTTGTCTTGTGTGACTTCTTCTTCTTCCTCGGTCACAGACCGTCCTTCAACTCTGCAGTGTGTTCTTGTGATCAATTGCGGATTTTTCATGAGCAGTTTGGAGTTGTTATTGTGAGTTCACCTCACAGTATTTACCTCTTGGTCTACATAAATGCATGGCGGTTTCTATGCATAAACGTTTTTATAATTTTTGAGCGCTTGTTTTTCATTTCCTCAGTTCTGAAAAACTGTGAAACGCATGAATAAGAGGAGCTGGGATAGGAACTGACATTTTTCAGTGGAAACAATGATGTTATTTCCCATTGCATTGGAAGGGGCATTGGTTATTATGAGAGGTCGGAACTGGAAATTTATCTCTCTTGTGATATTCTCACGATCATTAGTACTTACATAGAAGCGAATATATTTACGTACATGAGAATTGTCATAAAGAGGCAGTAGTACAAATGAAGCCTGCGTTTGAGGAGTGTTCGTTGAAGGATGATTATTTTTATTTAATTTTGGTAATTTTTAGTATGTGAAGAAGTACTGGTGAAAAAAACAATAGAAATTGCCCGTTATAATAATTGAAGATGAATTATTATGGGAATTTACTAATTATATTGGTCTGCGTTCGATATTACAATTATGTAAAATTTTCCCCTTATTTGTTGAAGTCATGTTCACAATTTTATGGCTTCTTTAAAAATGAAGTGTGCGTTTTCAATAGGAAGAATTTAGGAGCTAAAATATTAGGGAAGAAAGCTAGAAAATCAGCTACAATCATTTAGAGGGGAAGGGCCATCAAGGACACATTTCACTAGGAAATTTGAAGCTTATGAAAAAGCTGTTTTTATCCCAAACATAAATTTCAATTTGCATAATAATTCTAATAATTATTGCCATACTAAAAATCCACCTAAGAAAGCATTAGCAAGGAAATTTAACATAACAATATAATAGGGAGCTTTTGTGCGAAGAAAATAAGGAAGGATAAATTAAGAGGAGAAAAGGGAGGAATGTAAATGGAATATAAAAAAGGTATTTTTATGGAAGATTCATCTTAATTGTTGGCAACAATCTCCACCGAGGACTATGACTACTGTATAAGCCACCCACGTCGTAGGAGCTTTCAATAAACCCGAACAATAGGGAAGATTAGCTGAAAATTCAAATCATTGGTGATCAAAGGGCTAGAGAGGAAATTCATTCGAAGCATTACTCCATGGATGTTAGATATAGCCACCAATTTTTATGCTATCTCATTGGAAATCTACTTCATTGGAATTTTCTTCTATGAATACAGCCCATAGCACTATATGGGATGAGATGATAATATATGAATTTTTTCCCTAGAAAATTGCTCTGAAAAAAATCTTTCTTTTTTCCTCTAAAATTACATATTATATTGGGAGTGATGTCTTGTTCTTTTTTTTAAAAAGCCTCAACCTTTATTGTTCCTGTTCACACATACGTGTAGCATCATATAATAAAGTATTGCAAATCATGTGCTATTCTCAATGTTTTTTTTCCATATTAAACATGTTGTTTTCCCTATAATACAACATACAACTCCCACTTTTTTCGGGACTACCCCATTTGAATACATTAGCCTTCTGACCATGGCTTGCGTGAGAAAGTGCATAGAACTATTGTGCTCAAATTGCAGTTTTTCTGCATTCCATATTTAACTCATTGAAAATTTAAGGAGGAACATATTACATGAGGAGCTTCAGTAAAATGTAAATTTGCAATTTCAAGCTTGTGGAAAGAAACGCATGAAAATAATTATGTACAAAAGATTTTCTAGAAAAATCCTACTCAAAATAAAGTTTATGTGTAAATTAGTGCTGTTGGACAGTTTGAATGCAGAAGCTTGCAAAAAATCATTTTTGCGTGCTTCTACATACGTAATATACGTAGTAAAAAATATTCTCAAGACTAAAATCACCACAATGAATGTTAATAGAAATTGACGGAATTTTTTATTACGATTTAATATCCATATTTCTAACATTACCTTGTTACTCCACTGTGACATCACTTGACCAATGGCATGTCATCAGGTGTGTTTATATTATTTAACGTTATATTTTCTTACATCATGCATCTTTCCACACAGACATAGACACACACACACACACATTACTAAAGTACTTGAATGTAAACGCATACAGCACAGCCTGCATTTGCTTTGCAACAACCATGACCGTTCTGGTGAATTCCTATCCCTACGTGTGCCGCTCACTCACTCAATTTTGTTACATAATTTCAAAGAATTGTTCAAAGGAAAAACTCTACAGCCCTCAAAGCTAGAGAAATAAGAACTGGAGGGAAGGATCACGTTAAATCATGGTAATTTTCTTCCCTAATTTTCCATTCATATTGACTGAATTTTTTTTATAATGTCATTGAATAATGCAAATAATTACAATAGATTTAGCTTCGCCTCCTTAAACTTTTCTCCACACTAAATTGCTCTCATCCGATATGTTTAAAGATTTTGTCACATTTTTTCCAAAGAGTATTTCTCATGGGATGACATTTTATTTTGTCACCTCCTTATTAGCTCTGCCTCATCCAATTACCCTCCATATGGCTAATAGCTACTACATTATGAGTATTTATTGTTATGTGGTCAATAAAAAAACCCCACGGTGTTATGTAAATACAGGAAGAAAATCCGTGAATACGCGTAAAAGAAACACGGAAATACTAAAAGTTGAAAGGGAATAGCCCCGCATCGTAAACTAATAAATTTTTTCAAGCTCAGAATTTTCTATGGAAACTACTACTTGTAACTTGTGTGCTAAAAATCCTACTTTTTTCCATAGTGCTTATTGTTTTTATGCTAAAAAGGTACCTTGACAGGTATACCGAGCTCTTTTCGTTAAAAAAACTACACATTTAATTTTAATAGCCGAATTTGTTAGGTAATTTTTTAGTCCTGCTCAGCATAGCATTCGTTAGTGCCTGTCTGTGTTTTGCTAATGCAATGGATCGGAAGAAGTAAAAGTGTCTGGAAATGAGCCCTTTAGATTACGATTATTGTTTAGAAGAGGGGAAAAAACGAAATGGTGCAAAAGAATTTATTTTATAGCTCCTTAATAGAGGACATTAACTTGGCTATTTCTACCTGTCTTTTCAGACTTACTTATTAAGTGCATAGAGGAGAGTTCTAATATGCACTCTCAAGTTACAAGATGAGGGTAAAAGCTAAGGACTAAGACAAACAGAACCAGCCTTCTTATTAGCAATGCTTGAGAAAGTACGGGGTTCAGTGTATATGAGACGCACGCATTTTATACTCCAAGGATTTTTTCCGTGTAGTAAATTACACCTAAATCCCAGGGAGAGAAGGAGGTATAGAAAAAGATATAATTAAAATATTTATGTTCCATTAGAATTCTATTCGAAGAAGATTACATAAGTCAACTCCATGAAGGGGTTCAAGTTCCCTTGTGCTGTAGTTATTGGACCCATAGCATGTTATTGTCTACGTATATTTGTATAGTATGGCTCCTGGCTCAACTGATAATTTTCAAGTTGTAAACATGAAAATAGCTCCTGGTCATCAATGATACAAAAGTCCCTTGGAGTTTGAGTCTATGGGAAAAAGTATGAGCGGAGTTTGGTGCAGATGTCTCAGATATGGTCAACATCCTTGTAAAATACTAAATTCATATCTTGATTTTAAAGGCTGCCTTTTCAATGCATTCTGTGCAGGTTTGAATGTAAGAGTTGGAAAAAAGTTGGAGTTGTTATGAGCTTGTATATACTTTACTAACAACAATAAAATTAAAGAAACCAAATGTTAGCTTAGAGGTCCTGAACCCTGCGTTTTATTTAATGAGAGAGAAAACTACTGGTTTTTCTATGAAAACAAAACCATTGGATTCAATTACTTTGGCAATTTCATCATTTTCAACCCACCACTTCACACAGAATAATATGACCTTATGAGGAGGCACTCCATTATATACGTCGATAATTACAGGTTAAATGTTGAGTTTTCAATTTGCTTGTTAGAACTACCAGGATTTTGGCAGATATTGTTACGTGAGTGAGGATTTTTATAGCCTCCGGAACAAGAGAGAAGTACAACTTTATTTGTGAGGAGGAAAAATGTTTTTACTAGAAGAATTTCTTTCGGCGTTCGAGACTTTGAATGGATATGTAAATGATTTGGCTATTGGGGCCGGGCTATTATTGCTTATAATGTGCGTGTAGATGTGTTTGTGTGTGTGTCACTTGGAGAGAGGAAGTTGGGGTGCACAGATGAGCCAGGACTGAGCTTTTGCTACATTTGTACGTTTAATGATGTTTGAGTGGTTCGGATTCCGCTAATTTCTTAGAGATTCTTTGGATGAAAGGAAAATAAAAATAATAATTCCAAGAATTTTCAAATGAGCAAAATGTAAATTCGTTGATCCAAGAAAATGATTCCGTTGCATTTGTGTAGCAATCTCAAATCAAGTGTTACGGGTGGGTGGAATGATGAAGTCCTCGTTTCAAAAGCCGTGTATTTTTGTCAACAAAGTTTTTTCTTACATTTATTTTGCTTTGAATTATCACCATAACAATGTGTGCTAGCGTAGGTTCTACAAAATAGTTAAACTGGAGATAATTTTCAGCACGATATTTTTTAGGTTATATTTTCTAGTAAAATTTCTACAATAATTAAAGCCTTTCACTCTGGCAAATTTATATGTGCACACATGTTTGTGGCTGAGAAAGGTATTCTTTTAAAGATAATGCCAGTCTGGAGAGAAGGATGAGATTTTTTGTGTAGTGGTCTGTTGATGATTCAGAGATTGTAGATGCAAAAGTTATGTTATAAAAAGACATGAAGGTATGAGATGGGTTAATTGTTCCCTCTGCTTATCGTGGAAATCAATCTGATGAAAAGTCCTTTGAAGGAGAGTCATTCGCTCTGTTGTTGTCAGAGCTATCACGGTACGAATCTGTACACTCTCTTTTGTATTTCCATTGAAATCATGTAGAAAAATCCTATCGGGAGAAGAAAAGGCTATAGGTAATTATTCTTGGAGTTCCTCACTATCATCATCAATGCAATGTATTGGGGAATTATAGTCAACACTTGTAACTATAATGGGATGATGGTGTGTGTAAATTTGATTTCCGCATGTAATAACTATAGAGAATTATTTTCATCTCTTGGTATAGTGTGAGGGTTCGGATACAAAACAGTAAGAACATATAAGAAAGGGGTAAAAGACATTGAACTAATATTTTCACTTCCTTTAGTCACTATAATATTATTGTCCCTTGAAATGGAGCTGGTGTTAGGGCAATAAAATTTAGATATGTAAAAGGCTTTGCCTTTGGGTTATTTGATTAGAAAGGATTAGGATTTGATTTAGCCTGTGAGTAATATGGCTATAACAGGTGCTTGGAATTAATCGAGAGTGACTCGACTTTGTCGTTTTGGTTATATGTGAATTTGACTATAAGGAAAAGTTACTTGGGGTCAGATAGGAATGAAACTGAATTAGGAATGAATCTGGTGGGACTTTTTTTCTGGTCGGGTGATCTTCAAGAGAAAATCCTCTTGATCGGGTTAAAGTACAGTAAGATCCTTTTTGTAAACGTAGCATTTGAAATACATAGGAAAAGACGTGCGAATTCTTGTTGTGAGGTTTACGGACCTGCGGTTACATTCTCATCCAGATCTCTCTCTCTCTTTCTCTCGTGTGATTTAACGACAAATGACTCTCAAAATTTATTGTTATTTTCACTTTTCACGTATTTTTGTACGTACTCCTACCATTTCAAAATGGCTGGGACTTGAGTATGTACATATAGGTATGTACATGTAATGTAATAGGAAAGGGAAGCTGTCTTTCATGTGGTTATGTACAGTCTTTTACGTTAGCTTCAATGCCAAGGTTGAATTCATCCTAAAGAATTCCTTTCAATGGGTTTTACTATTTACTTAGAGGCCAATTTATATACTCGAACAATTGCCTGTATTTAAGCGCTTAACAAATTCTTCCTTAAATAAAAATGTATAAAGAGCCCAAGCTATTTTGGCATTCTAAGTATAAGCTTGCTCCCATTAGTAATGGGCCATTACCACCTCATCCTTTCCTTCCGTTTTGTCTACTATTTAAATTCCCTACCCCAAAGCCAAGAACTTAGCCAAGGATGAATTTTTGAAGTAAATCTTTCCTTAATTATAATATTGATTGAAAATGGTGCATGAAAATTACTGTCTTATTAAAAATCCTCTTCCTCTCTCACCATGTCAATTTAAGTTACGCTTTAATTTCAATGACAATTTTCAAACATTTCAAGAGTTTTTGGGGTCACGAGTATTATGTGTGGCTGTATAAATATGCTTGAGGTAATAATGTATGTACATGTGTTGCAATGCATCTTGCAAGGGTATCGCGCTTAATAATTACGGCTTGTTAATTAAATTAAATCTGAATTGTTAGTGTGTGGGTAGGATCAAATTGCATAAGTTTAACGGTAATGGATTAGCATTCTAATTCCTACCATTATACATTGTTTCAATGTTTGAAAAAATAGGAAATAATTTTAAAAATGTTACTACTGTCCCACCGCTGCAATTACAAATGAAGAGCACTTCCCTTGCATTTAATTTCTATTACGTAATGTATCGCATGCATTTATAGAAGCACACGATTCATACTGTAAATATACATGGGAAGTATTAATTAACGACAGCATCAATTCAGGAGCAAAGTCAGAAGAGATTTTGAAGGAGGGCGAAAAAAAAGTTGATTTCGTGAGTTCACCCTAGAGTTGGTAACTTATGGAAATTAATGATCTTAAAACGGTATTTTGTCAAGGGACTAAGCCACTGTATAAATTACAGCCACAGCTCTTTTTCCACAAGTTTGGACAGACTTATACAGTAAAGTGAAGGAGAGTAAAGAATGTACAGTCTCAATATGCTTGATGTTTTCCCTTTAATTTGTACACACACAAGAAGTTAGAAGTGTAGAAGAGCTACAGATTATTATAGGACAGGTTATAACATAAAATCAGTCCAGGGAGCGAGCGTGAGGATTTGAGCGTCAAGGGTGAATAATTACAGTGAAATCTTCTCTGGTTTAATAAAAGGCCACGGTAGGAAATAAAATGAGACGAAGGAGCTTTTCTATTCTCCACAAAACAAATCTACAGCTACAATTCTTACATAAGAAGTAAACAACTTTTGCAAAAGTCTCAACACCACAAAATCAACAACAATGCATAACAGTGAGAGAGAGAGAAAATAAGTAACCAACGCAACAGTAAAACTGCAAGCCTTCACTATATTCTACAAGCTTAACCAAGGCCGTGTGTGTAAAGTATTTTGACCTGAGAAATTATTTAGGTTTACAATGCTTCAACTTGAACTTGAAAGAATAGAAAGCTTAATTTGCTCAAT
>JAQFXU010005957.1:0-10899 GCA_034693705.1 Spatulosminthurus flaviceps | reverse complement strand
GATATTCAACAGTATAATAACTAATTATTGCTAGAATTGCTACATAATATGAGGTAGTTATTATTTGTATCATTACATCTAATAATTATTCCAAGTGCACCTTAAAATTGAATGTAATAAAAGGGTTTGGAAAAAATTAAGCTTCGAATAAGTAATGGAGGAAAATTAGAACACACGTTGCGTGTTGTATCATATGGTGCAGTTTTTATTTCCACTGCAGTAGAAACTTCCTCAATGAATATTGTGAGTCATCGTGAAGCATATCCAATCTTTTCATATTAATTTTTAAGGTTGTCTTACACTGGCATCAATGGTCCGAAAAATCAGTTGTGTGATCTATTGTAGCAGATATGCAAGAAAGAGCAGAGCAAACGATTCTGAATCAGTATAACTTTTTCCTAATTACTGTAAGACTTGTACCCAGAAGATCCTTCCCAACACAACACTACTAGGTCGAAGGGGAAATGGTTCACTATTACACAGGCCCATGTCTTTAGATAAGAGGCACGCCTGTAGAATTGTTTGTAAACATGTATAACCGCATATAATTAGCCAAAAGATAACAATGCAATTTAAGCCTTCCTTTGTGGCTGACTGCCTTATAATTACAATTAGATAAACGGGACGCTGGTACGTAAAACGAGTACAAGAGGCACTATCTATATCTAATAGAACTTTTGTGTCACCTCCTGCGAAGAAATTCATCGTGATAATTTTCCCTTCCTCGGGAACAAAGGAAACCATCAACCCGCACACATGTCAAATAAAACGAGTAACAACAAGGGCTAATTATCCTTGCGGCGAATTCAACGATCCAAGAAAGCTATGATTTGTTAACCAACCAAAGTGTCGACAACGAGGGACTCGTTTCGGAAAGCAGGGACGCAGGGAGTAGGGAAATCAAAAGCACCTTTCAGCTCGGTATCAGTTTTGCTTTTCCAGTATTCTTTTTTCTACTATAAAAAATTTGGCCAATCTATACATTCGAAATCCATTTTCGACATCCGTTTTGCGGAGCTGCTTTCCTTTTTACTTTTAGATTTTTTAGACACGGCAAAATTGTATCACCCCGAAAACAGAATGTGTAAAGATTTTTTTAACGAAAGTCGCCAACGACAACCTATTGCACTTGCTCTTAATTTTTAGAACAATAAGCATCATCAGCAATCAGCAATCACAGAATAATATAAATAGCATTGTAACCGGTCAAGTACTTCCATCAAAATCTTTTGAACGGCTTAGCAAATTATTGGCTGAATTCGAAAAATCCTTTTCCCCAAAATTATTAAATCTGTCAAACATACAGTTAAAACTTCCCTAAAGCTGTGATATTTGGCAAAATACTTACATACCTACATGGAATAATAATTATTGCATCTGGAAAAACATTTCCTGTGTATTTAGCCCTTGTATTTAGAATGCATCGAGTAATTTTAAAAGCATTCCAGCTCTTGTGGACATCTATAGATTTTATACTACTTTCTGACAGAATAATGGAGTCGAGCTACACAAAATAAAAATAAAATCTTTTTCAATTTACAAGGCTGCGGTTGGGTAGTGCTGTAATTTGTTCTTTCTGTTCTGTTCTTGTTCTACCTCAAAACTGCCAAAAAACTGAACAATCTATATAATTTAGTTCTTTCCGAATTGTTCTTGTTATTGTTCTGGCTTAACCCGGTATTGTTCTGCCACGGGATAGGATTTTGTCATGTAATTTGATGAATTTGTTTTTTGAACTCGTTTTGTTCTACGCCGTCGTGTGATTTAGTTCTTGTTCTGTTTTGTTCTAAGTGAAAAGTTTAGTTTTTGTTTTGTTCTTCGAACAGAACTAAATTTAAAGGAAAAGAACAATCCAAATCCGAACTATTTGCAGCACTACGGTTGGGAATTAGAATCAACAGAGACCTGACCTTTGCAAGTGTACTTAAGTACTTCGGATTGTTAAGGTCTAGGTCTAGACGACTCACAAAAATTAACCTTGATGGAGGTGTCTATGAGAGTAATTAGTTGCCTAATGAATTAATTAAATCCATATGGGTGTCATTCAGCCAACGTGGACGTATGTATGTATAAATATGTGTGAGATGCAATATTGAAAAGCCACTTTTAGAGTTTGCGGTGAAGCAAAACTGAAGAAACAAAGACCGACGAGATATTATAAGAAATGGGTAACTACACATGCGAGATGCGAGCAGCTTTTGCAGGCAAATAATACCACTGAAAATTTTTATCCCGGCTTAGAGTGTCATCTGCAGGTCAACAAGAGAAAGTAGTGTTCTTGTAAGCCGGGAATTGTGAAATAATTGTACTTCCAATCATTGGCTAGTTTAACTTACGTACGAGTACGAAACGCCCACAGACCTCATTCCTCATTTGCTCTTTAGCTCTTACAGCTAATGAGGAAATGAATAAATTCCAACTTTACATATGTATATTTAATTAACGACGTAGGCAAAATTCAAACAACACTTAGGTTAAGCACTATTATTAGTATTTATTATCAAGTTTCTGTGAAATCTGAATTTTTTGAAAGGGATAACACGCTTAAAAATTCATATATGTCATTCGAGAGTTTTTTTAGTATTAACTACGAACGAAATAAAATATAAGAGTGCGTAATGATAAGAGGAGAGAGGTAGAAATAGAAACATTTGTTTGTTTGGCTTCTTGAACATCCGAAGAATCAATATCTTGAAGAAAGCAGAAGATTGGGAATTTGGTAAGTTTAATTGAAACATATGAATCGTTGGAATGAAATATAGGAGCTGTTTTTCAGGTGGGGTATGTCATGAAATTGAGTTATGTGAGTTTTTAGTTTAGCGATATTTAACCCGGAAATTACAGCTTGTAGAGCATTTAATTATGCATTGTTTTAGATATTCTAGAAGGAGTACTGTGTAATTATGATAATGTACGGGTTTATTGCATTGTAATATACTTCTGTTGTGGCAGGAGTAATTGTCTTATGGGAAATGGGAAATGCGGTGACCAAAACAATGACCCTGAGTTTTTATAATTTTTTTTATTCAGTTATTTTTTTTTATTTTGTTGTATTCTTCCAGATTGTACGTTCAGACGGATTGCGTCGGCTGCGGAAGAAAGCTTGCGAATGTGTTGGTCTACACCTACAGTATTAGGAAAGTATGTTGAATATTTGAGTTCTGATTAAATTTGAACAACACTATGCTGGTGTGAGAAAGTAGCTGTAGTTCCTGCGAAATGTGATAAAAGGATTTGGTTAGCCACTTAAGTGTGTGTACGAGTCTGAGTGTATGATAATTTGCATATTTTGCATAGTTACAAAACTCTCTTGTGTTTCAGGGTGTACAGTCATCGGGTCTGCCACACTTACTGTTAGTGTTCGCGACAAATACTCCTGTTGTGGTGCTTGGAGTTTTGGATTGCAGAATCAGTAGAAGTAATTGAAGCTGTCCAAACTTGGATAGGCTGCAGCATGAATTAACAGGTATGGTTTAAATTGAAAGTTCAGTGGTGTGAACATGATAGAAAATTAGAATAATTGAATCCTGGTGGGGATTTGTTAATATTTGGATATGTTTTTACTACTTAGGCTTGTAATTCAGATCAAATGCACGGAAAGTATCTAGTCAAGTCTCCGGGGAAAGAATACCGCCTGTATTCATACCGCTAAATGTAAATTCGATAGTCTGCTGTGGAGAAGTGAAGTGCAATATAGGAAAACTATCTTCAAAATGTTCTTCGCATACGTTGGAACTGCATTAATATTAACGCTGATACTAAAATCTCGAATCACGTATGGAACGTCTTCAGATGATGTCACGGTGGATGTTTTCGGTGAAAACAACATTGACATGTTTCCAGTCGCCATTGGTGATTATGATTCGGACCGAATCTTGGATGTTGTTTTCCTCTCGAAGAATGCAACCTGGTTTCAAATCTATTTTGGAAATGCAACGGTACCTTTCCTTAGACCGAGAGCAGGCTTTCAGTGTGATTTGAGCTCCTATGGAACAACCGGCGGATCAGCCCGGATAACAGGGCTTTCGTTAGCAGATTTTACTGGAGATGGAGTGTTGGATATACTCGTTACTTTAAATGAGGGCAGTCACGTTGTTGTTTACCTGTTTGAAGGCGATACGCAACGTCTTGAATGCAAGAATTCGTCAATTCGAATGGCTGGAAATTCATCCTATTTGCGATTGAAGCAAGAGCCTTTAGTGATGGATTGGAACGGAGACATGGTTGCTGATATTATGGGAGAAAATGATTCGGGAAGGAAACTTTGGAGTTTTACCGAAAAATTACAGCCCTTGAATTTCGAATGTGGTAACTCGTCCTCTAGTAAATGCCCGCCAATTAATATTCCACAAAGCAGCGGATACGCAGACCTTGATGGGGATTTTTCTCCGGAAATAATCTTAGTCTCCAAAGATTCTAAAGGATCCTTACATGTGGAGGTATATTACGTTGCGCAAATAAGTCAGAATATTCCCGTTTTTACAAAAGATCTGGATAAGGTCATCAGGGTCGGGGATGTCCACCCAAAGCGAATCGGCAGCCTGATGTTCTTGGACGTTAACCAGACAGGCAAAATAGCCGTACTAATTCCCTTCTGTGAGGACATGGAATGTCATAAAAGTGGAATAATAATATTAGATAACGGAGAATTCAAAATTTTGAGTATTAAATTCGTGGATTCTCACAATATTTCATGGGGGTTTTTAGTACCTGATATAAATACACCCTATGCAGAAACTATAACACTCCGAGTTGGAGACTTCGATCTGGATGGCTTTCCAGATCTCATCGGAACTGTTGCCACAACAGGGAGCTCAAGTCATAAATCGCAGTCTGTCATATTTTTTAATGTTCCTTGTACACAAAAAGAATGCAACTATAGCCGTACCTTTGCTTTAAATTTCGACCTTCTCGCTGCCTACGACAACGTGGTCAATGCCGTCTTCTACGATTTCTACGACAACGGTCTGCTGGATGTGATGCTACTGCAGAAATTAACTAACAAGAGTAGCAGTCAGGATGTATCGTACAAGGTTCAAGCTGTTCTGAATACTCCTAAATATGATGGATACTTCCTGAAGTGGGTGATGACTTCTGGTCATTGTCGGAGGCTTCATTGCCCACCATATGGTGCCGTGCTACCTGGAGCCAGTATGAATTACACCATGATGAATCAAAAAGGGTTTCCGCAAGTGAGCAAATCCGCGCAATTTTTTCGGAGTGCATTCTTCCCGATGGATTTACCTTTTGTTGTTATTGGTACGGGCTCCACGCCAAATTTTATAGATACTGTGTGGATCGGCAAATCACCATCAAAAAGATCAGAAATCGTTCAAGTACAAAAATGGAGGCAAATAATTCCAAATTCTCATTTGGTGGTGATACCTTATTCTAGAGGGTGGGAGTTGAAACATTTCTTGAGCACAAATAAAGAAGGTGCAATTTCAACTCTACAAGCTCTTTTATTGATCCTTTTTATTAATGGTATTATTGTGTTTTTATTTTGGTGGAAAGAACGGAAGGAAGATCGCAGGAATGTCCAAATGGCTGGATCTTTGAATTTTATTCGTTTATCATAATCGTTTCATGTCTTTCATAATTATTATTAATCATGTCTGATTACGTAACCCAAATTATTCCAATCTTTCAGTGATATTAGGTTATCAGTATCCTTTATTATCTCGTGGATCTCCACGTATATATTCTCATCCTTCTGTGACTCCACTGGTATCCTTTTTTAAAACTTTGGAAGCATCGTCTGCTGTGATAAAATAAAACACCACTGTGCTAATTTTCTTATGCTTTAGGATTGTGAGTCTTTGGTCTACGTTAAGTATTTGCATTGCGCATTGTATTTTATGTTTTCACCATTATACCTTAGACTTTTGGTGGAGCTAATTTAACATCTAATCATGTAAGGATCTGCTTTTTTGCTGGTTCAAGATCTGTTTTCAGTGAACTGATATAACTTTAGTATAGACATTATCTTCGTGTACTTCACGTGTTTTATTTACATTGTGGAGTTAATTTATTGTTCATTATCGTTTCACTCCTTGGTTTTAATTTATTATATTAGAATAAACTACTGATATATGTACTACTGAAATTTCAGAGATGAGACGATGGTTAACCCGTGTAGAAGAATATAAGTGCGTTTGTTCATTAGATGATTTTTCTGTGTGGGTGTATCGTATTGATTATCATTGGTGGGCTTGGTTTAGCTTCAATGAGAATTTGTTGTCGAATCAGAGATAATCCAGTCATTGTTGTTTTAACTGTGTTGTATATATGTTTTCAAATTGTTGCCGTACCACATCAAAACGATCTCTGATATTGTTTTAGATTCTTTCGGATATACTTACACTGAAACCGATATATTTTGAAATTTCTACTAATTATACTATTATTATTGATGTTGCCCAAATACCAAACTACTACTACATACATGTTTAAAATTATATAACAACTGTTGTGCCTGTAAATGTTATTAACATACGTGTAAATTAATAAATCCATTCATTGTTGCCGCAATAATAATTCGTAAGTAAGGTACGAAGTTATTATGGATGAATGTCCTCGCGAGTAAAATACGTGTGGGTGTCCTCTCAACGTGAAGCACGAAATTTTGCAACTACTAATACTAACAGATGTGTAAATAGGGTAATTTGAGTATTATTGACGGAGCAACATGTCTGATAAAACAAGTTTTTTTGACACATATTCTTAAAGAGTAATGAAGTAATATTAATTATGCTCAACTAAATCATAACTACTATTGTACACTGCAGTAGAAAAGAAAATTATACAAAAACCAACTTTCACTAATTAGTTTTAGTAGTTAGGCTTTCACTTTCACCATTTAAATCGTTTAGTGGGGATTGCAGACTTCCTACTAGTAGGCAAGGCTTCCGGAACGACATCCGCAGTGGATGCGGAGGTTGCAGGAACCAAATGACTTTGTTTAACCTTTGCAGCGCTGCTAAGGGTATGCCTTCTATACCTTCTTTCGACATGAGTGGTGCTGATGGTAGTACGTTGCAACTGAAAAGGTCGCGGCGCGAGCCATAAGTTCACTTTCCCTGTTTGATTTCCATTAGTGGAAGAGGCTGATGACTTCAAAATTGACTTTTTCGACTGTGAAAATGTAGATCTAGGAATTTTAGACAATACTGGTGTTTTGTGTGGAGTGTTTATTGGAGTTGGGGAGTTATCCGATGAAAGGAGCAAGTCTAACTTTGTTTTGCTCACTTTCAATGGGAAAAATTCCTGGCGAATTTGTGCATACAGTTTGATGTCCTCCGGGTTGTCGTTCGTTGACATGAGATCCTTTATACTGAATTCGACTTTCTTTGCATCTAAATTCAAGCAGAAAAACGGCATATAAAATAGGCATACAAAATATTGAGAATAGGCTATTATTATATATAGGTATATCTATGATTAACAAACTCAGTTCAGGGCTTCTCATAAGAGGTAGAACTTTATTTTCTTTGTTTGTTTCCCTTTTAGAGCAACGGTGACTATTATTTCGACCACCATCTCTTCGTGACGATACATTTTCTGTAAAAGTTTCAAAATATTGATGACGATTTAGTTTGCAGCATAATGGCCCAAATTAAACTGGGAAAACTAACCATCTTGCTCCTGCTTGATATGGTTGATATTTGCGTCTATCTGCGTCTCGTCAGTGCCTTGGTCACATTGGGTTTCATCTTCATTCTTGGTGAAAGTTGTGTTAAGGGTAGATGTCCCTAAGCCTGGGGTAGAGAATGCATCAACTTGACCGCTGTTGTTGGCGTCCTCCTCACACGATAATTCGCTTCTGTCTGCAATTATTAATAATTACATATAACTGCCAATAATTTACACCTACCAAAGAAACGCCACGGCAAAGGTGTAATTGGACATTATTATACACTCTTAATGACAATAATTACTTTGGGCAGCAGTGGATTTCCCGTTCTTTCCATCCAATATTCGCTCATCCAACTCAAGCGATAAACTAGTAGTTTCAGTTACACAGGAACTCACTGTGTAAGGAGAACTGGCAGTCGAAGCTATTGAAAGCCGTGTTTGTTTTTCATTTCTCAATACTAGAATAAGGAATCCAGAGATTAAGGCTAAAAAATAAACCCATCAAGCACATCAAGCAATATTTGCAAGTTATTAAATATACTTAAGTCTTTAGGACATTCGCCAGTCTCCGCATGAGCCGTACGTTCAAACTGACTCTCTCCTGAAGTGCAAAACCTATCAGAAATTCCATGATCTATCTGCTTCATCACATCTTTTTCATCATCCACCTCGTTTCCATTGGAGTCCCGAAGATCCTCCATTTCCAAACCAACAATCACTCTGCATAAAAACACATTAAAAACGCATGAAGTAATAATCGCATCCCCAAGAAATAAATGATTAAATTCACAATAATTTCTCCGCAGCAGCTGTCACCTGCGGGTTTCTAATTTTTTCGCCGACAGAAATCCCTTTGGTCTGGTACTCTTTCTCCTAGGAGTAGATGCACATGCAAATTTAAGTTTCCCAGGGCTTAAACGTCTCTTCAACAATTCTGCAGGCCTCAAATTATACCCCGCAATTGAGCTTCTCGGAGTTGAAATCATCAGCTTGTCATCCCTTAAAGGTGTGAAAACCACATTATCCCTCTCTGCAGTGGAGATGTTCATGGCTACTTCTGTAATATTAACAGACAAAACATTAAAAAACCATGTAATATATTAATTCCATTCGCTTCCTATCACATATTACAATACTTAACCACCATTTTAACAAAAACGAGGTACCAGGATTACGAATTAAATACAACAAGCATAGGGCTAACATATAAAATATAAAAAGGACAAACATCATTGTGATATGTCAGTTCTAATTAAATAAATATTTACGTTCTCTCTAGAACCAACAACAACCAACAGAACAGGTAAATTCTAAATTCCTGCCAGAAATTCACTACACTGTAATATGCAACCAAAAATAAAATACCGGACAAACGCCTCACAAATATTTAATATCCAAAAAATGGTGTCCGAATATACCTTGTACCTATATCGCCGACAAAAAAAACTAAAACCCAATAAAAAACTTGAAACCAAAACTCTACAATGGGTCAGTAGCTCAATAATAATTATTGCGGCAGTGAAAATAATTAGCCTAAAATAATCAAACTTTCCAGAAGGAAGGAACTAAACTCCACACTTACATGACAGTAGAAATTGTCCAGTAATAAACGCCACTCTCTACACTATACGACTGTCGAGCAACAATAACCAGTAACCGACAAACTATCGTCGAAGGGTAACCGTTGAAACTTCCAAACCCGACATACGAAAAGGAAACAGAATGTAAACACAGCGACAGCACTGATCCACAAGGGCAACGAACAACAGTATAAACAATGTCCATGTACATAAGCCGCTGCACATATTTGCTCCACACCGCAGGCCACATTGCCGCTTACAATCTTAAAAACTATGATTGGAGGAAAAAGTCCCACATATGTTAAAAAGAACAACCCACACGAACAATCTTGGCCAATGGGGTAGTTGCAATGTACCCCATGTGGACGGATATAATTATAATAACTGAAGGCTCGATCACGTCTATATTTATAGTTAAAAATACACTGGCACTTGTTTTTCTAAGTTTCACTTGGCTTGGAAAGTCGGGTAATCAGTAATAGAGAAGAGGTTGAAATCCGGAGTTCCCTTTCCATGTAACGTTGTTGTTTTTGTTGAGTTTTACAACAGCAACAGCCTAAATGCCTTTGACCAAACCAAAGATTTGTGACATTTTTAATTTATTGAAAGAATGATTAAAACAATCAAATCAGAATTCTGTCTAAAGGATGATTGCGGAGAGATATCTAAGGACCACAAACAAGACTAAACTGAATCTACAGTATGTATATCGAAGGATATGTGATTTTGATAATGTCAAACTTAAATTTCCTGTTACAAAGAAATTGGGTTGATTCTCCCTCTATAGGGAATTTTTTTAAAATAAAGCCCGGACTATCATACTTTTTCATGCAAATTATGAAAGGTTCAAAATCAAAGTGGGCTAATTTTAATTTAATAAATAGTATTAATAAAATAACACATGCAGGAACCGAAAAAATCTTCCAGTTTTTTTCAGGATGAGATTCACTACATGTTATGATTGGAAAAAATACTTACATGTAAAACTGATTGGTAGGTCTGATTGCGGAAATCTATATATTCTTGACGAACACAAACCATTTGTAACAATAAGGAGTCAAGTTTCCAAAAACGAAGGACAGGTGCAGTTATGAAACAGAAATATTAAAAATGGTGTAGGGGCGACAAAATTAAGGCGGCATATCAGCAATCAGCAGGTGTTTCGTCAATATGTAGAAAAACGATCACAATTTTTAAAACGTTTCCCTGCTGATTACATAATCAGACCGGTCACTTTGCTTGTGGGTATCGTATCGCAATGTACGAAAATAGAAGCCACTTTGCTTGCAAAACTGACTGATGTTTTAATGGTTAAAAAAATCAAACAGATATATTTTATATAGAGATGCGAGAGAAACTATCGCAGGGCGCTAAGAGTATATAATTTGGTTTTCGGCCCATCTGTAGATGGGTACATTTATAAAAGCAACTTGACAAAAATGGAGTTGGGGTGGTTGGAACTGGATGAAATGTGCATCAACATCAATGAGACATGAGGCACAAATAATGCATAAAAAATTATTCTAATGCAAGCAATCAGGCCATCCGCAGATGCGGATGGGAACGTTCTCAGTGTTTTAGCTTGTTTTCAAGCAAAAAAAAGTACTTTTTAGTTATTCTTTGCACCTTTGAGTAAAAAACAACCAATAGAATCAGAACGTTACTGTTTGCGCTTTACAACATG
>JAQFXU010005956.1:0-10903 GCA_034693705.1 Spatulosminthurus flaviceps | reverse complement strand
GTACATATGCACATCTCCATGTATAAATCACAATGTTCAAAAGCATGTCTTTTGTGCTTAATCTATTTCACATTGTTTACATTCATCCTATATCTCAGCACCCGTAGATGGAAGCTGTCGAGTGTACAAAATTTATCAGCTTATAATTATACTTGTGTGTCCGTATTCTTCAGTGGATCCTTTCACGATCAAACAAGCTCCATTTACTCCTCAAGTGTAAGTGTACTACTATCTACGTGCGTACGTCTGTATTAAGTATTGATGCATTCAATTGTCATGTACGATATACTCTGAACGAAGAAGAAAGGTTGTGGTCAATTTCAGTTCAAGTTGATTGTTTGAGCATGAAGTGCCAATTTAAATGACTTTGTCCTAGATATCTAATTGCACTGGGCTCTGGGTTCTATGAATAGGAAAAAAGCCATAGGTTATGAAAAACCATGATTTTGTTCTCATAATTGAAGTAGCTACACGAATACTCAGCCGTTTGAAATCGCCTAACTTTAAAAATTTGCGCAAAGCAGGCAAAATACAGTGAAACCTCTTTATAATGGAAGATAAGGTTAAAGTGTCTAAATTGCCCCCTCGTATGTATTGACAATGCATAGATTGACATAAGATCGGAACTGATCCGTTGAGGATCGGATTTGCTTCAGGTTACGTAACGCACAAGGATGATGAGGTGACGTGGAAGAGCGAGATGAGAGCGGAGCGCTCTTACTTGTTGACACGAGTGCAGAATACCACCATTTGAGAGAGAAACAATAATAGGAGGAACTGACTCCCATGATAAAATAGTAGAATACAAAATAAGTGCGTCTACATGTACAGACAGAAGTACTATAAGAGCTAAAGTTCTAACGCCGTAAGAGCCAGGAACTCATATATAATGTGAAACTTATGAAGTAATTATCAATCCATAAGTAGGTCGGAGCTTCTCTCTCGATTTCTTCCCTTTATGAAAGATGATATCAGAGCTATTCATACTACTGGTTTTGTGAGTGCGGCTGCTACTAGTACTGCATGATAATGTATCATCCATCATCAAGTATTACATATAAGTGTTTACATATGTACATACATGGATTTTAGGGGCGTGGGGAAACTATAGAGTTGATTCTCCTTTTATTACTTATTCACTGGAGGAGGATGATGGCTATTGAATGATGATAAGAAAAGGACTCAATATTAGCAATAATTATTACTCCTATGAAACTTATTCCTCGTAATTAACTTTATACGTCATTGTGCTAAACTTCCTCAAAGAAAGAGAGGAAAGATAGAGACACCTTATTTGGTAACATTCTTCTTCATACAACACACTTTTTCCTAACAATAAGCACTAGATTTTTAATAGTGTTCTCATTTAATAGGTACGAATCCTCGAATTCCATGCATGTCTTCTTATGTAGTAGGAAAGATTCAGAAGGAATTTCAATGGTATTGTTCTTCAGGATTTCATGGAATCATTGTTCTACCTCCAACACTAAGAAGCTATAAAATTCCATGTAATCCAATTTAAAAGTGGATTATAATATTATGTACATTTTTATAATGTATAAATTTTAGATTTGGGAAAGCCTTCGCTTTAAAAATTGTAACCAGTAACATTATATTTAAATACGAAGGATTTTGTTCCTACGTATTTGTTGAGAAATATCGCTTTGAGAGAAGTAAAAGTAGGCACAAGTTTGATAAGAAAAGCCCATAATTTCTAACGGATGGACTTCATGAAGCAATTTAAATCCTCTGCTTGTCTAATCTCCCCGGTAAGAGAGAGAGACTTTCTCTGGAAACGATGGGTAAAAGTGTTTCCTTCTTGGTATGTACACGCCAGGGCTCAATGTTGGAGCTATAGAAAAAGCCCTAATAATTTCAAGGATACAGGAGTTTAAATATCTTTTTAGCTTTTAAAGAACTAGAGAGAGAGAATTTTGCACTAGTTTATGTATATGAAAGTGTACATATATTTACATGATCAGATTAGTGGTATGGAAGATACATGCTTTAAACGCTACCATTTTCCTTTCGCTTGCTCAAACCTCCATGGCCTGTATTTGATGAACGAGGAAATGCACAAAAGGACCTAATCTTATGGTCTCTTTCTTTATGGTCTATGCAAGAACACTATACTATCTGTAGATGACACTGTTCCATGTTAAAGCAGCTTTTAGAAATGTAAATCCACTGGTCTTTTATTATAGGAAGGTCAGGGCTGCAAATGAATTGAAACTCAGATAATAATAAAGATTTGTGATACACGCTTGAATGCAAACGCCCTCCATGTACTCCTTTCATATGTAGCTGAATAATAATTGGAAGGAGCCTCATTCCTTCCCCATTACACTCACATATATATTACATCAAATTTATTACAGTAGAAACCCAAGTGAAAAACATGTATCAAGTAGCTCTCCTATAATAAATTCCATATCAGTAATAATTCATAGTTAGAAAAAGCACCGAGGTAACTGTAACAATGAGAATGGAACAATGGAGCAAAATGTAGAAAATTGGAAACCATAATCCCAGGTCTTGTATAAAGGGCGAGGAATAAAATTAAGTATTCATATAAACCATGTATCATAGTCAATATATATTATTATTATTATTATTACGACTACTACTACTACTACACCAAGAGAGGAAAACACATGTGGTTAAAGTAACTGTTGTCGAAGTTTCAAGGAAACCAACAAAGTGCTTTGCGAAAACCCCGAAAAGGCGAATATCATGGAAATCAGGTATTAAACCACGCTGCTTAAAATCCCATGGGGCAATGAACGAGCGCAATCATAGTTTAGCCAAACTCGTTCGGATTTCGTGTCATTTTCACGGTGAAATGGGATCGCTGGAGTTACACTTACTAATTTCATCTATTTAATGCATATTTTGAGCTAGTAAAACCTCTCCATCCTTGTTCTTCCAACTGCACGTAGCCTCCAGCTTTGCTAAAAACATCTCCAATGAAACCTCTCTCCATGTTTTTCCCTAACCTCGAAATTATAGGTATATTTATATCATTCTAACCATCATTTTCCTAATAGAAGAGAGGCGCCTTGTTTAAACTGTATTCTTTGGTAGGTTAAAATCATATAGGATTTTCTCCCCAAATTTTGTTTCCTTTGAAAAATTGAAAATGTAAACAAAATTAACTATGATTTTTTATGCAAATAAATCTTTTTGAAATAGCAGTTTATTATTTTCCTATAGGATTTTCCAATAGGAAGCTAAGACCTGCATATTAATTTCCACTGCGTATATAGATATGTATTTGGTATTGGCGTCTGCTTGTGTGTGCATGTGTGTGTGTGTGTGGAGAGAGGGAAGATTAAGTAAAACTAGATCGGCAACTTCCAATAAATGTACCCACCTACCTGTCTCCCAGTTAGACTTGGCTAGGACTAATCCATAATGTGGGGTTCGCCATGAACATCAACAGTCGGAGACAAGTTACATGTTCCACCCAGACCCAGACAAATAGATAGGCATAGGTGGTGAGCTAAAGTCTACTAAAGTCTAATGTTATATGAAAAAGCTGGAGCTCTCTCTCTCTCTCTCTCTCTCTACTTTAATATATTGCTTCCAAGCCCATCCCAGTTTTTTTCCTCTCATCTGATTCCATGATGAAAAACTTCTTCCCAATTCGCACCTCACAAACTTGTTGGCATGTCTTCCACATAAGGTAATCAGCTGGCTCTTACAAAGCGTAGCGTATATAAAAACATGCTCCGTGCACAAACAGACAAAGTGTCAAAAGGAGTTCTGCTATAGAAAAATCTGTACATTGTATCATTTTACTATACACAAGTAAATTCAATTCCTACTGTATATTTATATGTAATCTGAAGAAACTTTGCTGTAGGTGAGTCTTGGTTCTTGTATGTGTATAACATTATTTGGTAAAGAGGGGAAAAATGCGGGGATTAACGGGTGGCAGTCGCTTTTTTTCTCCTTAATTTACTTTTACCTCAGCAGTTACGAGTCGTTAAGACAATGCCATGATTAAGTGCTTTCTTCATTGCCAGTGTCAGCTGTACTTGACATATTTGGTTAAGGCTTCCTTATTAGATCAACTCTCAACCCATTAACAAGCAGAATGCGTAAAACAATTCCTCACATTAGTCAAGTGGCTCTCACGTACACAGTAAAATCTCATTTTCTACTTTTCTTCATCTACTAACTATATATGAATGTGCAATCTTACAACAATAACTATGAGCCACGCCGCACTCCAACTTACTACTTATTAAGGAGCCCATAAGAGATATCCTTGTAGTATTTATTTTAAATTGTACTAAAAATTCTCAAGAAGAGACGTTTCAAGGGAATTATCTTATGTTCCATATTTAGTCAAAGAATAAAATTAGTTCATTGTACAAGCATAACCTAAAGCAAAAGTCCAAGAATAAAAAGCACTGAGTGAATTATTCACACATAATTTTAGAAATACGTCCAATCCTGTCAAACCACACCTTTTGTCTGAGTATGTTTACTCATACATAATTAACCATACACAAATTGTAGCTTGATCATGAAACTTTCATGCCTTATTAAACGCTAATTGTTCCCTCTCCCAACCAATCAATCACAAGGGAAGGAATATGAAATTGGACTTGGTTCACTGTTATATTTATTTTCATTCATAACATGAAGAAGAAGGGAAAATCCCAAGAGTCTCCCTCTCAAAAGTTAATAACATTTTGTTACTCCAACTAGTGCATGTCTCTACTTTTCTTTATTACATTGCATATTATGAATGCCATTTGTTGTTACAAAATAGCTATTCGCTTTAACAATGGCATCTCAACTCAAACATTTCCCTACCGTTATAGTTTGCTCCATCAAGGAGAAAATTCGTGCAGGGATTCACCAAGGGTGGAGGGAGCTTCTGGCTTTAAGTGTCATTTTTCCAAGCCTGACACCACACCGTTCTTCCTTTGTGTATTACATACACTGCATATTTGAGCAATAATTCAACGGTTTTGAAGAGTATGGTTAAAATCCTACGTTTCCATAATAATGACAATAATAATTGCTTCATGTATTTTAATGTAGGGTTGAATTCTCTTCCCAACTATGCTTTCTGATTCGGTCATCATTTAGAGAATATTTGAGGTCCATCCTAAAGTGTCTTGTCAAAAAACATTCCTGTGCTGCCCTACTAAATAGTGCAAAGATTAACGACTGCATCTTAACAACTGTTTACAGGAGAATTCATTTGAATAAATGGGAGAGAGACTCTGTCTCTTTGTAGGTACGAGACCTACTTATATAAGTACTACAATTTGGATGTTAAATATTATTAAAATTAGGAATCTTTGGCACAAAACCTGTTAAATTACCCAGAACCATGACCTTCCGTGGAAGGTATAATGACTAATTAAACAGCTGCTCGTTCTTAATTAGAGAGCTTATGCTTTTGCCAGAGTCTCGGCCCATTAATTATATTTCCTAAAGTAATCACTATAGAATGCTCGGCACAAAACACAAGTTAAGTTCAGCCCGAGGTTCTGTTCAGCAACTCACCTATAAATAGCCAGCAACATGAATTGATGGGATTATTAAAAAGTTATTAAACCTCATGTTTACACACACTGTACTGAATCTGCATTGTACGATACGTACTTATAAAGGATGTCCTAAATAACAAAGCAAAATCATATAAGTCATTGTTCCTCTATATTTGAGAAATATGGATACATTTTATTGTCTCTATACTTCGGAATTATCTGCATGAGGCTATGAGGATAAATTGAAATCATATTTTAGCACATAAATCTGTACCACTTATAAAAGCCCTCCGTGTCAAAATATGCTCAATAGTAAAAAGAGAGGATACGTTCATTTGTTATGCTTCCAATATTTCACGTTTAGACGCATAGAAGCTTTCAGCAGTAAGACCATAAGGAAAGGGGCGAAAAAATAATATAGTATGGCACGACATCATTATCTTCTCCCCATATAGAATCTCTCAGTATTCAAGCATAGAAGAATATTATATGCAATTTCCAAATAAAGAGAAATATTTAGTTTGCAATTTCTTAGACCCTCCTTTTTCCAATACCTTTTGTCCCTACACGCACGAAGGTGTTAAGAACATTTTCCTAAAAGAATGAGTTAAACAAGAAATAATCATAATCCATTTTTATGGCCAACTTATATATTACTAAAACGAATGAACAATAGTTCCTCTTTCCATATATCTCCATATTTTTTAATAAAGCAAGACTAAAATTCTCTCTAATGAAATTTCCTCTCTGCATCCTTTCAAATTTTCATCAATCCCTCCACCTGCGAAAGTCGGACAAAAATCAAAGCTCATATTGGTTCATATTGAACTAGAAAAAAATCATCTTCTCTTGGGCCTATACCGTACATATAAATATGTATATAGAGAGAGAGAGAAGAGATGAAATGAGAAAAAATCCATGATAAATCTCTTTACTAAAAGGCCAGATATTACGTCCCATGCATCTTATGAGGATTCTCAATAGAAGAGGACTCAATGAATAAAAATAGAATACAATCCTTGTCACTGCCGTAGGTTAAGCAAAAGCATGACTTCTTTTTCTTATTAACTACACTACACACATTTTCTTCTCAATACAGGACATGGTTCAAGTATTATTAGGAAGAAGTCAGAGGACCAGATGATTTCCTCAAGTGAGTACATTTATTTCTATAGGTTTTTTTCTTACTCTTCTGTAGTTCCATTAACGGAAGAAGGTTAGTCATTTTTTTCTATGTATTTCAACCCTGTATATAAGACTATATTTAAAGCACTGCCTGTATTTGTATACAATAGCACCGAGTTTATAGTAGGAGAAGGTTCCTAATAAAAATGCAAAGCAATTTAATTTGATGAGTATAAAAAATGAGATCAGTCGGCTTCCCTTCCATTTTAGATTCATCTTTCTCCCCTTCTTTTTCTTCTATATTTACCGATCATGCACATCCTTTGCAGGTTAACCCGATATAGTCTATTCGGAAAATGTCTGAATGAAAAATATATGTATAAATATCATGTGCTATTATACAAAAATATCCATGCCAAAATCCCTATCTGAGTACAATAAATACATGGAGACGATTTCAAGCTCCTCTTTCTCTCTTCTATATTTATTCACATGGAAAAGCCACAAGTCTGGATAAATGTAGGGTAAAGATTGATGAGAGGCAAGAACATGGAAATGATTTCTAAATAGCGTACACACTTGTATAACGCCTGTCTACTCCATTTGCATAGCCACATTCCTCAGACAAATGAGTAACGCTGAAGTCAACTGTATTTATTGTCATCCGCTAAACTGGATTCCCAAGGGGGTCATTATTTATTCGAATCAACAGTCAAACCAACAATCTTTTCTCTCCGGCTGAGTTTTTTCTCTCTTAAACTGTCATTTTTAAACCACCGTTCATTCATACAGGAAAAAGGGGAGTTACCAAGGGATATTTTTTTCAAATATCTATATCAACCAGAAAACCCGTCTAATTTCTCGACACATTTAAGTTGACTCTACTATATACGCTATATACTCCTACTACAGGAAAAAAGTGGATTGGAAGCTTGAGTCAGATCGCATAAATATGCAAATTTCCTTGAATTTTTACCAAACCTCAAAATATGCTAATCCTCAGGTTCAAGTCTATGCGAACGTGAAAAGGTAAACAGACGTACTTTAATATATTTACATGTAGATAAGTATATCATGTTACAAAGGGCAGGAATTTAAATGCAATTTCCTGTGTATTCATATAAACTTAGTTTCATTTTAGTATGTACAATCATTTTTGCAAGAAGATTATTGGTTCAGTTCCAAAAATTGATCCACCCCACCTCAAATTCTTTTTTCTTTTCAACGTCATTATTTACAAGAGATATGTGATTGTTGTTGGAATTATTGGACATTGAGATATTTCCAACAATGGATTTTGCTAGGAGCAAGTCATGTTAAATATGTTACGCAAGTCGATGAGAGACGTGCGGAATGACTCTCAGTAAGATATTTATTATACCATCGCTTGGCATGTAGGCTTGGGTATTTACGTGATATTAGGGAGGTGGAGGACCGACTGGGAATTGCTAATTTTAATATTTTTGCATTTTCCTCAAAATTGAATTTCGTACTTGGAGGACATTGTCTTTTAAAATGTGGTGTTTAAAATTCGCCCTAAAAATATCTGAAGATAGAAAAAAATTTCAAGATCCTAATTTCAACTTTAAATTTAAGGGTGAGTGAAAATAAGAAGAATATTGAAACTGATCCGTTACTAGCATTGGTTGACTAAAACGTATTGAAGAAGTAAAAAGCATTTATAATTGTATTGGAATAACATATTATGGTAAAGTAAACATGATTTTTGTATGGTTTACAATAGAATTACTTGCAAAAATAAGTGAAGAAGAAAAATAAATCTGATAATCATCCTAGAAGCCACACACAATGAGCAAACAGAGTATCATGGTTGACTACCTTCCTACATACATTACTACCATTGCGGGCTACAATACTTGGTAAAGTATAAGTATCCACATGAATTGAATACCGTCTCATGTCATTGTGTGCCTTTATACATATCCAAAGGGCTAGGTATAATTTCTTAGAAATAAACCACAAAAGAATTTTTTTAAATGTCCTCATGATTCTCTAACAGTTTCACGTGCGTGCAGCACATTCACAATAATCTTAAAGTAATTTCGCTTAACCGCGCTGTCATTTCCAAAGGATGTTCATCTTCCTAAAAGTCGGCATCCATTCTACGCATCCATTCGTATAGTATACTGACTACCAAGGAAGGAAATGTAGAGATAAAGGTGATATATATAGTGGCTCCTCGAATATTTTGACAAAGTACCAAGTTTTTTTTACTCTTGTAAAAAAATGAATTTTTCACCCTTAATTTCCGTTTTCATCAGACACAACTCGCATTATAATTATTATTATCTTCATTTACTTTTCCATGTATGTCGGGAAGTTCTTATTGATATTCAAGGAGCATTTAATATCGTGCTTAAAACCCTATTATTATTTCTGCCGCCATATACACTTTTCCTTCTAAATGTGTCTACACGTAATAACAAATCTTATAGCCATCCTTCGCTTATAATATGTGGTGTGTGTATAAAGGGTGCTGTATTTACTTGGATGGAAAATATGAAACTACAGTTTTCTTATGAATAATTCCTGCTATAATGTTAAAAGTGGGGAAAATTATAATTTAACGTATTGTACTAATTTTAAAAATCATGTTATGTGTTTCTATTGCTATTTTTTAATGGAACTGAAAGGAGCAATGAACGCGTGAAAAGAAAATTACAAAATTCAGGAAATTACGGCTACGGTTCAAAGAATTAAAATGAAGCGATCCTCGTATTTTCTCTTTGTTAAAGAATATTTTAAAGTACACAAGTTGATTAATACATAAAATGCACTGTCATTTGAGCCTCTTCTTTAAATGACACGCTAAGAATGGCGTACAAAAAAAGCAATAACATTACGATAGGATTTTTACGAAGAAAATAACTTTTAAGAATTTCATATTTCAATTTAGAGCTCATCCGTGGTAGTGTTAAATTTATCAAGTTATAAATAAATACAGAGTTCCTACAATTTCAATGTATGAGAGCAATCATTTTTAAGGGGTTACAGGTTTTAAAAAATGGGTTACTGGGGAAAATAGAGTTACACTTGTGATCAAGTAGCTGTGGATTTGTTAGTTACAAGAATTTTCTTCCGAAGAATTGTAAAATAGGAAGGCTTCACATTATTATGAGTTTGTAGGATGTTGAGATGAGATTTTGTTATTTTTCTCTCTCTCTCTTGCTCTCTCTCTCATCCAAAGAATAAAATTCGCAGGTTATCTTTAGCTAAAGTTAAGCTTCTTTTTTTCACCAAAGGAAGTGCACAAGGACGTCAATAAAGTCGAAGCACAAAGAATTCCTGCGTGTAGAGATACAACTGTGAGTTTGAACGCTCTTTCCGCAAGACGTGAATTTTCTTTCGGGATTAGCCCTCTTTCACCATATACTACTTTTACTCCACAATAATACATACACGTGTAGAGCCATATACTTATTGTGTGATTTTTTATATCTATTCCTTCTGCTTCCACTTGTGTCGTTCTTGTTGTTGTTGTTGTTCAAGCTACACATCACGAGCAAAGCCATACATGGTCATTTCTATATAGGTATTTATTGTGAGGGATTTTAGGAAGAGCCGGAAAAGCTTAGAAAGTGCTGTGGAAAAACACGGAGGATCTCATTCTAAAGCTACTTTCCCCAAGTACCTACATACACGCCTCAAGCTCCATGTTTTCTAGGGACACCATAAAAAATCCCATGAAATACACATTCAACTTGTATTTTAAAGATTTTCTAAAATGTTCTCTTCCCTCTTCACTCGACACATGAGAAAAACCTCCAGCTTTTTTATGCTCACATAATAAACGATAAATTGAAGCAATAAGCTTGCATAGAATACCTTATACAAAAATATACCTTATACAGTTCATACATAACTAACTCCTAGTCACTTTAAAAGGGGGGGGGTAAATAATTTTCTCTCAAAATTCCTCGAATGCTATGGTTAGAGCTTTTGTATGGATATTTTTAGAAAAATTAAAGAATTTAAATTAGATTGGAGTTGGAGTGAAACGTACACAGCCAGGCAATTTACACTCTTCAAAGGAACAAATTTATATGCAAATTTCTTCTCCCAAAATATTAGCATGTTTTGATCTGCCTCAGACAAATAATTTCTGCCTGTCAAATTAGCTTCACGTTTCAACGAAAGTGAACTGAAAAAAAGTGAAATAATCTATTAATCTATGAAAATTAACGTACTAATACAATGCAGGCCTAATTTGGATACAATGGAGCAACAAAACCTATATATACGTT
>JAQFXU010005955.1:0-10905 GCA_034693705.1 Spatulosminthurus flaviceps | reverse complement strand
ATGGTAGTACATGCTAATTCCCGTTTAAGCGATTTCTGCATATAGCTCCTTTTGGACTTTAGCCGACGATATGTTACTATGGGACCCTATAATGTAGTAGTGTAATAATGAGCTACATTAATAAAAGAAACAGTAAAGAATTGAAATGTGGAACTTGGGGAAGGAATGACATGAGTAGTCTCTTTTTACATGATTTTTCTATGAGAGATGTACCTTTATAGTAGAGGATTGATTACATAGGATTTAAAAAGGAGGGAGAAGAAGAGGAAGAGACTTGGAAGGTCGGTCCACCGACCGAGGGTCGAACCACCCATGCCAGAGAGAGCTACATCGGTGACGACGCCGATCCGAGAAAGAATGTGTGCAAAGACTTTACTTCAAGCTCCTGGCACTTTCTTCTCCCGAGCGGTCGTATCACTCCTGTCGACGATCGCATGCAGAAGAGATACATCAGTGGAACTGTTGGTGGTGGTGTCGTTACAAGTAGTTCTATTACTTCTCTTCTAAATACTAGAACTCTCTACCTCATTGAGTTCTTGTTCTGATTAAAAGTTGAGTAAGAAAAATTCTCAAGGAAATTCTCTCTCCCTGGTTAAAACATTATTTTTTTTACTTCAAGCCCTAAACTATATTTGTGTGAAGACCAACTTGTTTTTCAAGTAAGACGAGGAAGAAGAGACACGGAGTAGAATTATTTCTTCATATGAAATACGGAGGATTTTTATCTTTCCCCTTGAGAATTCAATCAGCGGATTTCTGGAACAATAATAATAATAACTATTATTATTATTGAAATGTGAAGATTTAAATTCAATTGTGAACAAACTTTCAACTTGAGCACATACTTTACTATATCGACTATACAGCGGATATCAAGAGGAACTCGTGTTTTGTACACTTCGCTTATCCATAGTAAGTCCTTGGATTGACTTTTGTTAATGTAAAGTTTTATCCTCTCCCTTCCACCTTCTACTTTTTTTATTTCTTTTATTTTCCACTCAGGTTTGTGCTCATTGGTACAGGGATCTATAGCTTAGTTTCCTATATATAAATACATGGACACATTACTATACAAGTAAAGACACCCTTTTGGTATTTATAAGGGAATCTTCCCTGAACCCTCTAAATTGTCAAGACAAGGTAACTTATAGACGCTTAGCTCTGGGTAAGCTTCACTTTTCCTTTTATTATCTGACCAAGATTTTTACTTTTGATTTCTACTGGAAAAATAACTCGGACAATCCATTAGAAAAGATAAAGTATAGGGAGTGGAAATTTATTTCAGATAAATCTTTTGTTTCTCAAAGTCTCAATTCTCTACTGTTTGCCTGCTTGCCGTAAATTGTATCCACACACCATACATAAAAATTGCTTGAGGGATTCACTTGGAAAAGAGAAAGGAAACGGATTTTTCTTCACTTTTTACTCCACTTCCAGACTCTTTGATCATAGAAATAGTTTAGGTTGCTCGCATTGCTCGCAAACTATAAGTAAAGTTCTCAAAAAAGAGAATGAGATTAGCAGGTGGGTAGAGTTGTATAGGTCAAGCCACTATATAACGTAGTAGGTGAGGCTTATTTGTTACTAAACTTGTTTGTTCCTCTCAAGTACCACTCATAATCACATTGAGTGTATAAAATGCTATCTCAAGGACAAAGATACGTTTGCAGGGGGAAATCAACTGTTGTAGTGCTCTGCTTGGGTAAAATTATCAACTTTCCCCTCCAACTTCTTATGTTTTTTTATATGGGAAAGAGACCGTATTCACAAAAGCTACAAATATCATTAAGTTACAAGTGATATTTCAGAGACAATAGTAATTAAAATGCTGGGACTGTAAATATTGCATATTGAATTGTATAAAGGAAAGCATTTACTAATATTGGGATGCTGCTGAGGCTCTTCTTAAGATAGTCCTGTTTTCAAACCAGTTTCCACTGCTTGAGGCGGGTTGGGATAAGTGAAAGTAAATTGAGAGGGAGAGGTAAACATTATTGAGCACTTGGTATGTATATCGTATGCGAGGGAAAGTTTACCATATGGCAGAGTGGCACACATATAAAACGGGAAAGCGCACTTTCCCCACACGTCCCGAGTGACCAAAGTAAATTGCTAGGATTTCGATTTCTAAATGTTAACAGTTACACTCTACTCACACTTGCTTCTTTCCCCCCAACGTTTTTATCTTGGAATGGAAGGGATTTACAATATTAAACAAAAAATCAGGAGTAAGGACGCCTCGCCTGTCAACTTCTAATCCTATTTAGCTTCCAACACACGGATGACTTGCCATGGTAGTACCATAGTAGGAGTAAATAAGCACTAGGAATTCCCAGCACTTTCCAAGTAAAAGACCTATAGGAGAAATATTGAAAGCATTAAATTCTATTTAGACTCCACAAATTTCCACATTTTCTCTCCCCTCCCACCAAAACTATCCCTGTCCAAATAGATTTTTTATCAGTTCAGGGATTGCATTGGGAGTTAAACTGTAAGGAGCTTGAGAGGATTTTATACAGGGAATAGAAATACGTGCTGGGCTCTAACAACTCCTATGCCCTATAAAGTATATTTACCTCGGCCTTAAATGTAAAAGACTATGATCCTCATCCGATTGTCCCACTACCATAATTTTATATCACTATCCATTGCTAGTTAGTTACCATTTTTTCTCTCCTCCAAACAACCAATCTCCAGTTTTTGATTTATACTACACTTAAGGATGTCAACAGGTTTTTATTCTCCCCATATAATTACATACATAACATGGAGGGTGAAAACGAGATTTTTTCAAAAACTTGCAATTCTTTCCGTATAATCCTTTTATAATAATTCAAGTAGTATTTGATTTTCCAACTATAATACATAATTATTATTATACTCCTACGCAGGGTAAGAATAATCTCTGAGTTTTATCTCTACATTTGGAGACCCTGTGGATTATTTGAAGTTTTTTTTCAATTTGTTTTGCTTTTTCTCTCCTCAACCGGATCAAAAATATTTGGATTTCCATTTCCTTTGGAGTATATATTTTTTGAGCTTGTGCTATTTTGTTGTTGGAAAATTCCCGGAAGAAAAATGATGGAATGGTAGTGTAATTACAAGGAAGTAGGACAGGAAGATTTTTTTTATTGTTGATCCTGCCTCTTGAGAATAAATGTTGGTTCTACATATGATGGGTGAAATTTGGAAATCAATCTACTATTGATGTTTGACGGGGCAAGAGAATTAATTTCGTATTGTTTTTTCTCCTTTCTAAAAAAATATAAATAAATAGCTCATACAAACAATACATAGCGTATGCGTTATAGAGAAAAACTTGTAGAATTTCATTCACTTGGATTCATTCTGTGAATTGGAAGACAATTTAGACAAGTTGTGGGTATGTATTATTGCAGTGAGGTGGAAAGACATACAACATAGATTTTCATACTACAATGGCTATGGTTTAATACGTCAACTCTACAATCTTTGATGTAGCTACTCCTGGAAGCGAACTTTGCACAAGGGATTAGAGGATCTTGATAAAAAAAATTTCACGTTAGGGACTTTTTTTTATAGGAGAGAGATACAGGTTTTAATGTATAAACTACACATAGTTTTCCTTCCTACAACTTCCATACTAGTGAGTTTTTCCATTTATAACTTTACCATAATCTCAATACTCTGTCGATACACTTGCCCATATGATAGTTGTTGTTGAGTCGTGGGATGTTTGGGAAACTTGAAGGGGAGCCTTCCACCACACGCGAGTAAATGTGGATATAAATGGGAGGGAAGAGAGAGAGAGAGTTAGAAAAAGAGAAGAGGTTATCAACTATAGTCATTAACCAACAAGATAGACAGGATCGGAGACAGACGACAAGCTCTTTTAGCGAGGCTCAACTGTGACAATATTACGGCGGTCCCCATCACACAAAGTAAAGTTTCATGAATTTTCCATTGAATGAATGGTACAATATCCTGCCAATACTATTTCTCTACTCACATCTCTTTTAAAACAAATAGCATTCTATAGATACTTACTAGTATGAGGCTATCGGATGAGAAAAAATATAAAAAACTACAACATCTAGCATAGGAATAAAAGGCTTAGGGTGACACCTAAGGACGGACGGACATGTCATAAATCAATCCCTGGTTATCACTCACAGTCCCCTGACTTCACTCTGCAGTCAATTCTTTTTTTTCCACTGCACTACAACAGTCAATAATGCAATTAAATATTTTGCAATAAATATGTATTTACTAGATTTATAGTTACTGCCATTTTAGTCTTGTCAGATTTATCATTGGAATTTTTGTGATGGGTCGGTGGTTCAAAAGGTGAATTTATCAGATTATGAGCATAATTTGAACAATCATAATAATAATTTTATTGTTGGAATAGAATGGAACTGTTAAGATTCTTCCAACTTTATCAGCAAATAAGCACGGCTATAATAAATAAGCTATGTATATTATTATGTGTAGCCTGTACAGGTGTGCTGAAAAACATATTTTATGACATGACCAGGCTGGAATCAGTTGTGAGACAATGCTCACAATCAGACACAGCTGATGCGCGTTTGGTATGATGCTGAGTGGGTGTCTCGTTCTGCCTGGATGCTTTCGCTTATACCGATGAAAGTAAATACTAAAGGAGGGGAATGTGGTGGAGAGAGAAGAAGAAAATAAATCCCATGCCTTTTTGGCTTTATATTGTGTGAGGGATTGGATGGGTGAAAAATTTCATTATGAAGTCCAGCTGAGCTGTGGGCAAAGAGCTACAGAGACAAAACAAAATTCTTGGATGGCTCAATGATTACGTTGACGTTCTTTTTTTTAGGTTTGTCTCTCACTCACATCGATTCCGTCATTATAGTTCTTCCTCACCTCACAATGCCCATTTTTATTACTATCTCATCATCCCCTCTAAATTCAATAAGTGGTGACTAGCCTTCTTGGGCTTCCTACCAATAATCTTGTGGAGGATCCTCCCAAAAGATGTGATAGGATTTTTATTGATACTTTCATTTTTTTCGGAGTTCATCCCTGAAAACAAAGCTTGTTTAGACTTTCATGTATCTACTATGCATGTAGTACATTCCTTTATGGTTACAAGCATTTTTCTCGTAAAAATCATTAATTGGTTGAGTGACTTTTCTTCTAAGAAGTTGTTTTGTTTCCTCAAAATTAAATACACACAGGGAAAGCAGATCTGTATAAATAGGGATGAGGCTAAGAGGTAATGAGTTTTCTCATCTTTTTTCAACAGCTTTTCCCTTACTCATTCGAGCCTCGTATTTATAATTACATTAGCCTCAAATGTCGTCAGTGGAGTGAGTGTTTTAAGAGCCAATCGGGCATATATGTAGTGTAGGTATAAAGGGGGAATTTTTTTTAATTTTTCAAGCTTATTAATTTCTTTTCATTGAAAACCTCGTAAGTAATGGTTTTTGGAAAAAAATACCATCCGGCTTGTACCCTGAGGAGAAAAGTGTAGGAGTTTGCAAGAGCCATATTTTTTTTTCTTCTTCTTCTTCTCCTTTCACTATTTTCTGTCTCTTGCATGATTTACAGAGAAAATTCAGTGTGAAGAGAGAGAGAGAGAGTAAAAATGATAAGAAACTCCACTCGCTCCTTCAAACTTCCAAGCCATGAATCATTTTTTGGAAGCTTTTTTATTCTGTTGGTAACCATCCGGTCCTGACAGAGGGGATATAATGCTTAATATAATAATGTGTGCGTGTGTATGTGTTAGTGCTGGGAGTCCCAGAAGATTAAGATACTGTACACTTTATTCCTTTCATCCTTTTAATACTTGAAGAGTGTCCGTCCAATAGAGATCTTGTTAACTTTACTTTATCCTTCCTGCTTATCAGCCTATGTAGTGCTCTTCTGTAGAACAGCAAGAGTATTTCCTTTCAATGGTGAACTTGACTTGTCATATATTATTGGTTAAAGTTACGTCCTACGTGTACGTACATACGTGTAGATAAAAAATTCCCTTGATTTAAAATGTACATCAGCCAATTGTGTTTTTTTCTACTACGAAACAAAAAACAGGGGCTGGAGAGAACTTTTTTTTTCCTTCCTTTTTTTCCACTTATATAAATTCTTGCACGCCTTCCGCTGAGACACCTACATGGTCTCGGTCTCGAGAGGTGGAGATTTTAGTTGTATGAATATACAGCTAAGTAAAAGCTGGATAATAGGACGATACATAAGGCCTGGGGAAATAAACAAGAAACTTATTTGGTTTAAAATACTTACTTAGTTTTTTCTCCCCTAGTACAGATAGCTTTTAGTTCTAAATAGGTACGTTGATGTAAAAGAGTGTCAGCTAAAAAAAAGTTTTTTTTCTCCTTGAATACTCAAGCCAGTTTAAGTTTGACAATATTATCAATTTTGACAAGAGAAAGACGACACGGCACATCACACGTACATTTCTTGGAACAATTTCTTTCGTCACTCCCGCCACCTCCACCTACTCCAATCTATCTTTCAAATCAACTCCACCCAATTTTCCTCTTGAGAAGTTTGTTTGATCTGAAATTTGAATCTCCTTTACTTCTATGTACACATAGAGATATACATACAATGAGTCGGGTTAATAGTGCATTCCATCCTTTTGTGGAAGGAAAGTTTTTTGGAAGTAGGATTTTGTGGAAATCAGCCGAGGAAAAATCCTCTTTTCTCTACTACTTTTCATTCTTTTCCTTTATCCCTGTGTGGATAAAAATCATGGAATAATATTATTAGAATCGTAAAGCGGGGGGTTTACACGGATATTCCACTTATAAGATTACAAGTTACAAGCTCTCCTCTCAAGTTGGTCGTCTTCATAGGCCCATAAGGCAGCATGTCTAAAAATTCAAAATAATAAATTACTGACAATGAGAAATTTTAATGGATTCAATATGGGATTAGTCTTTGTCTCTTGGGGCGTTCATGGGGTGATGGGGAAAATTATAGGATTTTCTCCATGGTCGATGAATAACTTATGGATTTTGGGATATTCGATAATCTTGCTATAATTTTCAGGCATTAGAAAATTATAAGAGAATGAGTTAAATTTTCGGTGGTATTTGAAGCAGTGTAATTTTAGTGGGAATGCAACGGTTTTGTGTAAATAGCAAAATAATTTCAAGTCTCAGGTCTTTTGTATGTGAGAGGGATATAATTGAGCGGTATAAAACAATTTACTTGCTGGGGTCTACATATTTATATGGTCTATTTGCTTGTATGTAGGAATAAGTTTAAAAGCGGCTTCATGTACTCCCCTGAGATTATACCATTTGAGCTATTATGTGAACTACGGGTCTAAATGAATGATTGTGGTTGAAAATTAACAATTAATTGTCCCTCAATGACTCACGTAGCAAATTCTACCTTCTAATAAAATTTTCAAATTATTCTCACCTAACTTTGACGTGGTTTTTGGATGATATAGCAAGCTTTTTCAAATTCATTACTAGCGCCTTGTTCTTGGTCTACTTCTCCTTCAAACAAGTTTACAACCATGTGGGCAATGTGTATTGGACTGTGTATTTCTCCTCTGAAGAAGAAACGAAGTTGGAACATCAAAGTCCAACAAGTCCACCCTTTAATGAACATTTCCAGCCGAGAGAGGAGGCCATACACTTAACTGTAGCTCCTCCAGAATTGAAAACAGATTTTAGCATTCAAGTGCTAACAGGCTAAATCTAGTATGTATGAAATTACCAAGGCCTTGATTTTTTTTATCACTTCAATTCTTAGCAACCATTTTAGACTCTAATTTAGGAAGGGTAAATAATTACCGTCTCTGGAACAAACGGAGTTTGAAGGTAGAAAATGGATTTTAGTATGTACGTAACTTTTTTAATCTATTTGGCTCCGTTGCCTAGATCTTCCTCCAGTGAAAATATGATCCTATCAGCCAAGCTCAAGGACTAATGGAGTTGTTCTCTACTATATGTATGTACATACGTGCTCTTCATTATGATGTATTGGTACCCCGGGAATTTTTTTAGTAACGCAACCACAAAAAAGAATTGGTTAGGAGGATGAGTTATGTTTGTAAACAAAAGAGGATAGGAAATGACAGTGTGTGAGAAAGAGGACTGGAAAGTAGTGAGGAAGATGTGGATGAATGTGAGGGAAAGTTAAATGCATGCGGAGTTTCATCTTAATAAATGTACCTGCCCACCTTGATCGTTCCAAAACTAAAATCATAAATTTACACTACAGTCCTCGTCTTCCAGCATGGGATGAAGAGCAAATAGTGATTTACATAATAGCAAATCATGCTAATAAATAACACGCGAGGAGAGTTTCTCATCATCACAAACAACACGGTAAAGGAAGGAAGGAATGTTGGAAATCACTAACCAATCGCATCTAAAAAGCCTCCTGTAGTTTACTCACCAAGGAAAATGTGAGCATTAGGCCATATGTGCTCCCTCCTTTAAACTTAAGTCTTTAAAACTCTACGCTTTATCCAAAAGAATAAATTTTAACTACTCCGTCTCATACTCATACACTCTCAAATTTCACATATATAAACTTGAAAACTAAGTAAGTGCTACAAAAAAGTCTTTCCGAAGTCTAAAACATTGTACATACGTTTTTAGCAGAGGAGAGAATACCAATGGAAGTGGGAGTTTTGGAGAAATCATTGTCAACCGCAAGGTATTTGAAACTTGATGGTAAGTAATTGTATAAATGCACAAATACAATTCATTCTCCAATTTCTTTTTTACTTCACTAACAAAAATCACGCAATCTTCCATTCAAAGAATCTTTCCTCGTCGTTTGGAGGGGAGGTCACTCTTAAACGAATGGATATTTTTATCCATCCTATCTATTGAATTTTCTCGGGGTCTGGCATCTCCAAAATGTTATCCAATTTGTCAACTCAACTTCTCTTAAGAATACTGATTTGATAAAATTTAGGGATTTTTTTTTGCGGAGCAATATACAGAAAAAAAACTGTGAACATTATTATAACAATTAAAAGAAAACGCTTGGTGATTATTAAGCAGGCAACTCTGTGTAATCAAGCCTGGCTGATATTGGCTCAACTTGTAGTTTAGAGTTTAGACAAGAATACTTCAAATTATTGTGAACTTTTTGGGAATGGGAAAGTCGGGAATCCAATGAGATTAATCCAGGAATCCGGAAAGTTTCCAATTCTCAAGGTAGTAATGTGATGTAAGCGTATTTTTTGTAGCTCTTAAGACTTGTGTTCTTCTGTGTCCGTGCCATTTTAACACAAGTGAGTTTTTTGTCCATTGAATTAGAACAAATGTTGGGAAAGGGTGCCCGTATATTTCCAAGTCTTAGTCTTGGTAAGAATTAGTTTACATGTAAAACTTGACTGAAATTTATGGATTTTGGTCAAAAGGCACGGACTTGGACTACCTTTAGAATCTAATCAGGACTGACTTAGCTACTTGAAAGTAAAATAGTAAAAGCTGACTGTGTATATAGTCATGGAGGGAAAGTAGGTAAAGCCCTATGGCAAATCAAATAGTAATAAATCAGATTACTCAAAAAGTTACAAGTTCTACAATGAAGCTCTCCACAGTCGACAGATGAGCTCCTGGTGGATGTCAACATTCCCTTGTTCCCTCCAACCCTTTCGTTTTTGTTACAAAGCAATTGGGGCAAAGAAAGGAAGAGTGAGAGACGGAGGAATCTATAATGATCCGCCCACGATGATAACCATTATTGGCCTTTACTTTTGTCTCTTCCACCATGCACTTCATTAGATTCAAATCTAAATTTTAGATCGAGCAATCATGAGGCCCGTATACAATCAGAAAGTCTCCCGCTTTGCATACTTATGCTATGCAGGGCTTCAATTACATAGTTATATATCAAGTCTCAGTTCATTCCCTTGGTGGTAGAGGAAAAACCAGTGTCATTTTATACTAATCACTAAAAGGCTTTTTCAGTTCCATCCTGAATTTTCCTATTAATCTTTTTCTCTGTTTCAACGTTGAGCAGTAGCCGGTCAGTACATTTTAAAATATAAAGACTTGATTTATTTGACGTGGGTACGTCCGAGGTCCTCCACTTTATGTCATTTTTTGATCTACACGAAATAACTTTGAGTGACAACTATGATAAAAAAATCATCATTTTTAATTGAGTTTTGTGTATAAAAAAAACTACCATGCATTAAAAATGTACTGTAGTGCTTGAGCCTGAAGGGGTGCGATGTGAAAGAAGAAATGTAATTTTTAAAGGAGAAAAACTTAATTGGCTTGCTCAATTTGACCTGAATGAAGGAGTGAGGGAAATCTTTCAAGTGACCTTGTAGAGAAATTCACGTAGCTTGATACTTTGATAGCACAACATTAATCATAGTGAGGCATTTATTGTGAAAGTAAGAGGGATAGTTTGGGAATAAGGGCTGCGGATCAAAGTAATTTGTGGAGATGGAAAAAGATACTACAGTTGGGATGGCTGGGGTATCTGGCCCAAAGCATATCTTCCTAAAAGAGATTAAATACAAAGAAAGATCCTCTTGACTCCTCCATGGCTTCATTATTACTATATTGCGAATACAACTAGCCAATTGAGGTGAGCTTCCTCTCCTTTTCGCTAATGACAGATTGAGTTTTATATACCCTGGGGGAAAGCAATGGGTCGAATGAAGCTCATTTGTAATTTGAAACAAAGCCACAATTAGGAACATAATTTTTTTTGAAAAATACATTTGCTGAAATGGAGAAGGTACTGTGAATAATTTAGATTAGTTCCGTGAACCTTTTAGTTAAACACTTGCAATAAATATACTAATTGTGCTATCGTATTTCCCTTATGACGTATAAGGGAAAAAACCAACAACGTAAATATTAAATTCCATTTTTATATGGTTTACGTGGAACCCTTTATTATGACTATGCTTTTTATGAATGCGAGCTTTCGACG
>JAQFXU010005954.1:0-10913 GCA_034693705.1 Spatulosminthurus flaviceps | reverse complement strand
TTATTAATAATAATTATTATTATAGCTTACCACGGTCGTATAAAAATTTACGTAATTATTAAGATCATAATTATGGCAAAAATAATGACCGTAGTATTCATGGCCGTAAGTATGACCATATAATTTGTGACCATAATAATATTTATAGTTACTTACACCCAGTAGCCACATTGTAACCACTGGGTGTATGTAACCGACAGTTTTACTGGTTAGTAGTTTATTTGATTGTCTACGAAAAGATTTGTCATATTTCAAAATTTAAATATTTTCCCACCGAATTGAATGGGGAATCGATTTTCATCAAAAATGATTTTGACCCACTGCCAACCACTAAAAATCTTGTACGGTCAAAATTAATTGTCACAGTTATGGTTACACTCATGCTCATAATTACGGTCATAATTATGGTCACAATTATGGTGACACATATGCTCATAATTATGGTCACATTTATGGTCGCATTTATGCGACTAATTATGGTCACACTTATGTTCATAATTATGTTCACATTTATGCTCATAATTATCGTCACACCCATGTTTACAATTATGGTCGCAATTTTGTTCATACTTATGGTCATAATTTGCTGTCACACTTATGCTCATATTTATGGTCATAATAATTATGAATTAACATCCAGACTCCATCGTTTCATAAAAATTCACTTTCCAAGTTCCGGTGTGCGGGGAAAAGCAGGGCTTGATATGAACTTCTTCAATACAAACGGTAAACCGGGGAGCGTGTTTCTTTTACATAATCGCCCCAAAAATCATGGAAACATGGGAAAATGTTAAGGCATAATTATTATTACGTAGATTTTTATAGGGAAATGGCAAGTTGTAATTTAAAGTTAAATCACTACAATAAATACGGCTTATAGCAGGGTTAGGCACCAATGTATGGCAAACACTATGAGTACAACACTTTTTATACGCTTTAAAAGTTAAAAAGTAAACCTGAAAATTTCTCCCCCAAAAGAGCCGTTTTCTACATATAGGAACTCGTGAAACTTCAAAATCCCCAGATTGAGCGCTATTTAAATTTCCTTATTTTTTATTTCAAGCCAAATTTCGAAATTTCGATTGGCAGATGGATGGCATGTATCATAGTAGTAATGGGGAGGTGTTCTACTATATGTTGAAAAAATTTAGAAAATCCGAGAGTTACATGTGATTTACGTCCGTTGTAAGTAGCAATAGTCAGCACTTTCAGGCGAGAATAACACTTGCTGCCAAATGAAACCCGATTATATATATTCTATTCCAACAATTAAGAATGACCAATGCTAAGAGGATTAAGGATTATGGAATTTACCCGACGATATATTCCAGCGACATTGTGGCTGGCCAGGTCTCCAGGTTCCAGGTCTTCAGCTTCCAGGTCTCCAGGATCAAGGTATCCAGGTTCCAGGCTTCTAGGTTCCAGGTCTCTATAGGTTCCAGGTCTCTAGGTTCCAGGTCTTCAGCTTCCAGGTCTCCAGGATCAAGGTCTCCATGTCTCCAGGTTCCAGGTCTCTAGGTTCCAGGTCTCTAGGTTCCAGGTCTCTAGGTTCCAGGTCTCTAGGTTCCAGGTCTCTATGTTCCAGGTCTCTAGGTTCCAGGTCTCTAGGTTCCAGGTCTCTATGTTCCAGGTCTCTAGGTTCCAGGTCACTAGGTTCCAGGTCTTCAGCTTCCAGGTCTCTAGGTTCCAGGTCTCCAGGATCAAGGTCTCCAGGTTCCAGGTCTCTAGGTTCCAGGTCTCCAGGATCAAGGTCTCCAGGTTCCAGGTCTCCAGGTCTTCAGCTTCCAGGTCTCCAGGATCAAGGTCTCCAGGTCTCCAGGTTCCAGGTCTCTAGGTTCCAGGTCTCTATGTTCCAGGTCTCTAGGTTCCAGGTCTCTAGGTTCCAGGTCTCTAGGTTCCATGTCTCTAGTTTCCAGGTCTCTAGGTTCCAGGTCTCTAGGTTCCAGGTCTCCAGGATCAAGGTCTCCAGGTTCCAGGTTCCAGGTCTCTAGGTTCCAGGTCTTCAGCTTCCAGGTCTCTAGGTTCCAGGTCTCCAGGTTCCAGGTCTTCAGCTTCCAGGTCTCCAGGATCAAGGTCTCCAGGTTCCAGGTCTCTAGGTTCCAGGTCTCTAGGTTCCAGGTCTCTAGGTCTCTAGGTTCCAGGTCTCTAGGTTCCAGGTCTCCAGGATCAAGGTCTCTAGGTTCCAGGTCTCCAGGATCCAGGTCTCTAGGTTCCAGGTCTCTAGGTTCCAGGTCTCTAGGTTCCAGGTCTCTAGGTTCCAGGTCTCTAGGTTCCAGGTCTCCAGGTTCCAGGTTCCAGCTCCCCAGGTTCCAGGTTCCAGCTCCCCAGGTTCCAGGTCTCCAGGTCTCCAGGTTAGGCACCGCATTATGTATAGTAATATTTTAGTATGAGGAAATCTGGCAACATTCCAGGTTTCCAGGTCTCCAGGTTTGCGATTTTCTTCCAGGGTTATTGGCAACACTCCTGAAAAACGGCCTTGGCCGCTATATGGAATGTTTTATCGTAGGGCTCATAGAAACTGAATCTATGGCAAAAATTCTCTTAGATAAATCCATGTTTACATTAACGCGGGAGCTAAAAAAAATAACGAACCACGTGTTGTAGTCACCGCAGTTCTTAATAATTTGACACTACAATACAAACAAAAAACAGGATTCCTATCACCCACTGTTAGTTAATTGCACGTGCCATACTAAAAAATCAAGAAGTTTGCCGTTATATGCATGATTTTGGCTTAGCCGGACCTAAAAATCTTGCCGCTACAGCAAGGTTTCCGTTATAGCTATGACCGTTATTAGAAAGTCCTTCCACATGTATTTAAATGGAGCGTTTGCCGGGACCGGCAGATTGCCACCGTTAAGGTGGCCGTTGTTGGCAAGACCGTTATACCGAGGTTTCATGTGCCACACAATTGCAGGTATTTAATTATGGAATATATAGGAACACTGTCAGTGTCAAAATTCACAAATATATGTACAATAGTGCAAACCTTCGATATCATCCGGCTAAACAAAACCTTGCTAGATTTCCAAAATCACTCCATCTTATTTCTACATCCTAGTAATAATAATCTAAATTATTACTAGGCAATTTATAATTTCTAGTAGTAGTATTATAAGAGCATTTATACACCCCTAGAAATTTTAAAAAACTGGAGCTTATTTATCCAATGGAAATTTATCCATCAATATTCTCTCCCTAATGAAATGCAAGTATATGAATAATTTTAGTACTACCCTACGAAATAATAACTATTTCCCCCATTATTTGCTGAACCTAAACTAAGAATGCTGCTAAGGCAAATTCCAGTTATTTTGATCAATGCACAGTGCTCACAGAAATTTTGTAGCATATAATTCTATTTCCTGACATTCTGAGTTGGCCCTTTTCGAGTGATTATATTTAATTAACTAAATTCATGACATTTATCTTTATGTAGGTTTGGCTTCACAAACAAAAAGAACCGACAGGAATACCTTCAGCTTAAGAGAAGCTATAATAATTATTATTCAACGCAAACTATAATATCGTTGGAAAGTCTTGTACAATATCATCCCAATAACCTTGAACGAGTTACAGCCCATTCTCCTCCTACCAATATGGTAATGTCGGTACCCCGAAGTAGTGAACTCATTTTTTGTCATTTCTTATTTTACAATCCTGGCAACCTTCCCCATCATAAATTGAAAACTGGCATATTTTCAAACAAATTGTTATTTTCTATTCTTATAAACGAACTTTGTTGGCCAATTGAATATGCTCAGCTCAGAAGATTTACATTTCTCACTGAAAGTACTGAACTTTGGGGTGGGTTGGAATTTAATTCCCTTTGAACTCGTTTTGAAAAAAGGGGAAAGGGTGAGAATGGTTGTTGGGAGGAAAAAACGTCGTTTCATTTCCTCCTTGTGGCTTGCCTACACAGCGATAAGAATGTGTCATAGCATTGTCTCCTTGGTTATCAAAATGAGAAAAATTGTTTCCAAGGTAGACGTAGCCTTACATGTAATCCTTTGTTCAGTATTTATCTGGGGCATTATCATATATTGTCTCACGGCCCTCAGAACCGCGGATGTTACAGTGATGGTATTCAACCAAGCGTTTGGCAATTATGAATGGGATTCAAAGTCACCAGGTAATTAGACGTAAATTCTTAACTTCTTAATATTTTAGGATTTCCAAAAAAGTGAAATTTTCTTTTCTCAGGGTTAATCCAACATGTGAAAAATGTGATAAAAAACTGGAACCATTTAAACCTGCGAGACTTGGCTTTGATTTTCACTCCGTATTCTTTTATAGTACTTGGATTTTTCTATCAAATGCTTGTGGCAGTATTTTGCACTAACTTGCACTTGTACCAACTCCTTCCGGAAGTTCTACAAAACCCGCTTACTTTCGTTATCCTTTGGGCACAAGAATGCTTACTTCATGTGTTCGGCACCATAACGCTATTTTTATTTATTTACAATTCTCTACTTTATTTTGAGAACACGAGCAAGTTGCTGGAGGAAAATCTTGTGAAATTGAGGTAATGGATTAATTTTCTTTAATAAATTCTGTAAATTAAGTATTAATAATTCGTATTTATTATTCAATGATTATTTACCAAACTTTTATCAAAAAACGTACATAAATTGACAGGACCTCATTTTTTTGGAACAGGTGCACTCGTCGAGGGAAGATGGACTTGCAGGGATGCTTGTCAACTTGTGTAAACATTCAGCTACTCATTCGTCTATACAACAAGGGTTATTCAACTGCGTTCTACTTCTTTAAAGTTATGGCAATATCAATGGCAGTCATAACGGGCTACTCTGGGATCCGGGGTTTTTCACACCATGACTCAGAACCAGTGTCTCAGGTCCTTCTACTTGCCATATCGATATACATTCAAGGCATGTTCGTTGCTGCGTTCGGCAGGACTTATTGTATTCAAGATTATTTAGAACAAATGAAATGTGAAATGGAAGTTGTGAGATCAAAATTAGTTAAGGTTTCTCTCAGGAATAACTTGTTTATGAAAAAGCGAGTGGTTGCGATTTATGTGGAGGCCATTCAAATTGGTGGTTTTCATCCTGTTGAGAGAGGGTCAACACTATTGTTTTTGGACTTTGTCCTAAGAAGTATTGTCACACTTTTGATTGGATTTAATTAACTTTATTTTCCAATGTGTAGTAAACCTTTGCGGTAGTTATTGAATGAGATACAATGTTGTATTGTATTGTAGGTGAAGCTACAAGCAATTCATCTGCAATGGAATTCGTGCAATCAAATCTAAGAATAAGTGAGGATGCAATTGAGTGTTTACTATGATACCATCGTAGTCACGCAAGTTGTAGATAAGCTTGGATGCCACTTGTTAAATTCATGTTGTCACCGCGTGTTTCATTGAGGTAGATCCATTGCATTTTTTCTTTAAATGTATCTTGAAACCTCGAAACAAAGTAGCATGCCCAAAATCTTTGGTTAAAAAGGTCACATTTTTATTGGGGCATTTTATATTTGGACTTTGTCCTTCGTACCATTGTCACACTTCTGATTGGCTACAAAACGATTAAATTCAATGATATGGTAAAATGTTTGGGTAGTTAATGAATTATAATCAAAGTTGTATTCTAGGTGATGCTGCAGGCACCTAAAATTGCCTACTTTGTGCCATAACATCCAACATGTATGTATGTGTGTACATGTATGTAATTATTAAAATTTAACCAAGTCGGCCAAGTTAAAAATAAGCTTTGACGCCACATTTTAAATTGATGGCACTTATCCACCATTGTGGTTTTAATTCGGGATATAAAATCTCTAAATGTCATTATTAAGGCTTATTTTTAGAAGTGAAGGGAGAATGAAATAATTAATTTTGGAACCCACAAAGTATTTGCCAATAGACCCAGCCTTCAATATTTTTCCTTTACAATTTAAAATTTCAACCATAAAAGTGATGAAAAGTTGATTATTTGATTCTTCCTTTTCCGGGTTAATTTTTCAATAAGCAATAGTTGCCTCGCGCTCGTCATTATTTGGCTAACCAAATAGCAGCTACACCTCTTTTGTAAGCTTCCCCTTCCTAGTCATTAATTTGCACTTGGAAATATATAAGGTGAAAAGTAATAATGCTCAAAATTGCTCGGTATGTTATTTTTACACTGGAATTGGAGCCTCAGGGAAATATAATGCTAATCAATTTCCAGACATGTTTGCGTTTACATTTAGACTAAATGAGCCTGGTAGAAATCCCGAAATGACAGGAAATCGGTTTTAATGGTGTTTGAATGGTGTTAAGTAAACACTTGACGAGAGAAATTATGTCCAATTATTATTTTCAGAACTGGACTATTTTGACATGTTGGAAAATAATTTGGCTTTCGTCTATTACTCGTAAAAATAAAATGAACCATTAGACTAATTCCGTAATAACTTATTTCCCTGTCCGCAATGACTGTTTTCATCATACGTATTTCATTCTCCCTTCTCTTTTTACAAGGTTTTACACATTCAATATCTCTGTCTATCAGAAAGCATAGGTTGAAAAAGCCACAGAAATATGCTTAGCTCAGAAGATTTACATTTAACCCTACAGATCATCCACTTTGGGGTACGATGGAATTTGCTACCTTTTCAATTGACATTGAAAGAGGGCAAAAGGGTGAGAATGGTTGTTGGAAGCAATAAACGCCAAATAATTTCTTTCTTGTATCTGTTCTACGCCGTGTGTAGGACTTGTCATATAATGATTTCGTTGATAACAAAATTGACAGAAACAAGCGAAGATATTTTCCAGGCAGATCTAGCCTTACACGTAATACTTATTGCGGTTTACATTGGAGGCATTGCCCTGCATTCTATCACAGCCCTAAAAACGGCTGATATTACGGCGATGATTTTCAACGTAGCATTTCGCAACATTAAATGGAAATCCAAGTCACCAGGTAAATAAATGCAAACTGTAGTCCGAAAATTAAAATACAACAAAATAATTTTTTAACTTTCCCTTTTAAGGGCACCTGACGAATATATGGAAAAATTGGAACCTTTTGAATTTCCATGATTTTGCTTTGATCTCGTTCGCATACGCATTCTCGTCGGTGTCGGTTGGTTATCAGTTGCTTGTAGCCGCATTCTGCACTAATCTGCATTTGTATCAAGTGCTTCCTAAGTTTCTTCAAAACCCTCTCACATTGGTCCTCCTCTGGCCACATGAATGTCTGCTTCACCTTTTCACATGCATTTCCGCATTTATATTCATCAACAATTGCCTACTTTTCTTCGAAAACACAAGAAGGTTGCTGGAGGACCATCTTCGAAAATTAAGGTACGGGAATGATGTTAGCTAACCATTCTTATTTGGCAAATACGAAGCAGGAGCGGTGTTTTATATTTTGATCTTTAACAGGCTTCCCCCTCGAGGAAGAACAGACTTGGAAGGATGCATTTTAGCTTGCGTAAACACTCAGCTACACATTCGTCTATTTAACAAGGGATATTCATCCACCATCTACGTGTGTAAAGTCATGCTCATATCAGTCTCGGTCTTATGTGGCTACACTGGGATCCGATGCTTTTCACAAAATGCTGCACAACCAGCCTACCAGCTACTTCAACTTGCCCTGTCCGTCTATTTCCAAGGCCTATTTGTTGCTACGTTTGGCAAGACTTTCCTCATTCAAGGCTATTTACAAGAAATGAAACGTGAAATGGAAGTTGTGAGGTCTAAATTACGGAAGATATCCCTCCAGAATTCGGTGTATCTGAAAAAGCGGATGGTAGCAATTTATGCTGAGGGCATTCAAATTGGAGGCTTTCATCCTGTTGAGAGAGCGTCCACGCTAATATTTTTGGACTTTGTACTTCGAGCTATTGTCACACTTTTAGTTGGCGATCAATAATATGATCAGGTGGTAATGACGCCTTTGGGCTTTTGTATTTTAAATGATAAATGAATCTCGTTGAACTCTGTGAGACTGTTGAAATGTTACGTTTTACTGAATTCAATTTGATTTCTTCAGTTGAATTTAACATCACCGTCGTAGTTAATATACTGCCAATAATTAAAAATACCGCCCGCTTGTGGTGAAAATATACCAGCCAATGATGTAAATACTAAGTAGTAGTAAAAACTATGTAATAGTTAAAATACTGCCCAGTAATATAAATGTTGCAGTTAAAATACTGCCAAATAATATGAATACTGACCTTTGGGGGGAATAAAAACTAAAATCAAAAAATTAGTAATACATAATTAATTATCGGTTAAGTTAAAATGCAGCCCAATAATATTTACGCTACCAAATGAGGTTAAATTGCTGCCCATCGTGTAAACTTAATGCTGTTTATAGTAAAAATATTGCCACTGTTATTGACAGCCTTATAAAACTTCCAGGATTGTCATAACAACCATTGTTATGTGTAGAACATAATCGATATTCATTAATAATTCTTCCATACCCGGGTTAATTTGCTAATGAAGCAACAGTTGCCTCCGTTCGTCATTCTGTAGCTAAAAAACATCAACTAGAACTTTCCTAGAAACTTTGCCTTCCTAGTCATTAATTTAAAATTAAATAAAATCCCGAGAAAAGTAATAGTGCTGAAAATTGCTAGATATGTTTGCATTTAATTTTAGTTTAAACTAAACGAAATGAGCTTGGTGGAATAGAAATCCCTAAATAATAGACAATAATTATTATAAAATGTACGAATTCTGTTTGCGCTATGTTTTTGACGCGAGAAATTATATCCATTTAAAATCTTCACAACTGTAATATTTTCCCATCAGGGAAAATAATTTTCCCTTCAGCAATTATTCATTTAACAACGTAAAACTCAAATAAATCATTAAGCTGATTCCCCAGTAATTTCGGAAATTATTTCTACAAACTTTCTGGCACATCGAATTCCACCGTTGCATTGATTATTTTCAAGAGCGTGTCATTAAATGGGGGAATCAGTAAATATATAAAACGAGCTTGCCTTTTTAATCAAGGGAGAGACAAAAGCTGTTAACCCAGCTGAAAATGTAAATGCCAACCCCAGAACTACGATAAGGATAAAGTTCCAAATTACTGTATATAATTTATTATTCCACGAGCTCAAATACACTTCCAAAGCAAAATAAATAAGCTACACGAGCCACGGTGAAATTACTTACCCAAAACTCTCTACTTGTTTCATTCTTGCTTCTCAGGAAAACGCAACTCTTTCTGCGTATGCCAGTCTTTCCGACAAACTACACTGAAAGAGCCATTTCAGTATATTCAGCTCAGAAGATTTTTTTACACTGAAGATAATGTTATGTGTATGGTTATGATATTTGTATATACAATAATGCGCCGAATCCATTAAAATTTGGTGTGTGGTGTTTTAGGTGATTCTAGAGAGGTCCCATTTTTCAAAAATTCATTTTCCCGAAAAACAGAAAAAACCGAAAATCGGTTTTCGGGAAAACTAACGATAGGGACCCCTATTTAAATTGTCTGAAAAGCTTAAGTTTCAAGTTTCAAGTCATTCGGATGCTCCAATCGGAAAATTCCCCCAACCGGGGAGACGCATGCAGGAATTTTTTCATTATTTTTCCCAAACCTTACCAAGTACCCCCAACAAGAAAAAAAAATATTTTGGTCAATTCCCTTACCATCGTGCAAAGTCGTGGTTGGTCCTAGGAACTCAAGCTCAATACACAATATGAAATATACTTTGAATACTTGTGGAATACACTTAGTGATACGTGAACTTAGAATTGATACAAAGAGTCGCTTCCTCGAGATTACTTGTGGATTATACTATGCTTCGTGTTTTTATAGGTGCGGGAATGTGGAAGTTTCTGGTGTGTAGTGGGTGATGGATGATTGATGGGGCGTTCTGATGTGTATAGTGGATTGGTAGAATGTTGATGGGGAGTTTCTGATGTGTAGTGGAGGAAGGTTCTAGAAATGACACATAACGTCTAGAATGTTCTAATGTATTTGTTTGTGATTAAATAATAAAAAGTGTACTTCCTTTATGGGAGTACACGTCATGTATACATTTGTGTATTCCTTATTATATAGCATAATGTTATCATATCCTGTCATAAAGTCATAAAATGACTTAATGGTTATGGCTTGAGGAAAAAGGAGTAAAATGAGTCATTGATATATCATAGAAGAGAAAGAAGGAAAAAAGTATGTATGATAGAGGGGAAAAAGGAGTCGGGTTAGGATCCGTCCATCAAAATACTTTTGCCGATTTTTTGAAAAAATTGCGGAATCTATTACCCTGTGTGGTTATTGTCTACTTGTTGTTGTTTCCAATGTTGAATATTTGCCTGTAAGCAATTAGTATGTATTTGTAATATGGATTTACTCAATTATAAATATTGACACAAGTGTACGTAATATCGTACGTCCAGGGTTTTGAAGAAAACTTTTTCTCTTTATTGATGGAAATCCATCCGCGTCATGTTCGATTGGTGTAAGTTGTTGCAATAGGTTAAAAAATACTGGAAAAATCGGGGAAGAAGTGTGGCCAATCTTTGTTTCAGGTAATAAGGATTTGTATTGATAATAATTCTACGCAATAATAATTATGACTTCCGTCATTATCAGCTCAATACAAATAAGTTAAAATAAAGATTCTTCAGAAAAAGTCCAGCCATTTTGACTAATGTAAAATTAAAATGTTTGACTATTTCCTGGCATTCTTCATCAGGCACACTCTAGTTGACTCATAGTTTTCTGTGGAACGCAAATAGCGCTGGAGTATTGAAGGAAAACCTTGAAAACATAATAATAATCTATAAAACTAGGCATAGGAGGTTTATAATAGGCAGTTAGCGCAACTACTTACTACGTATCTCCTTAGCACTTATGGAACGTATAAACCAAAATTTTACATGTAAAATTTTCATCTATACGTTCTATAAGTGCTATAAGTTT
>JAQFXU010005953.1:0-10915 GCA_034693705.1 Spatulosminthurus flaviceps | reverse complement strand
CTTCTGAAACTCAACAAAAGATCCGGGCCACCCATGCAAAATTAACAAGGGCCGTGTTTTCCTGTATTTCCCATTTTTCTTGCTTTTAGCCCGCTGGAAGAAAATATCCAATCCGGACAACTTCGTCTTAAAAGCGGGAAATTGATTCAACAATTTCTCCCTCCCTCGCCAATCATATTTCTCCAACCAATAATTCCCCACTTCCTGCAAATATTTACTGTTAAATCCATACTGAAACCCAACCCCTTCTAAAGGCTCCTTAAATCTTCCCGATGACAATTCCTCCTTCAGCTTTGACCTTAAATTTCCCAGAACTTTATCCGTGGTATTTATTGAAAATGGGTAAATTTTCGGATCCTCTGGCTCAAATTTTTTACTTGAAGGTCCCCAGTACTCATCCTTGAGAGGAGTAAATTCCTTGTCTTCCAATATACTTTTTCCTATCGTAAAAATTTGTATGGAGATCACAGCTAAGAGAACTACTCCAATAATTTTCAATTTGCCCATATTAAATGAGAAAACGGAATTCTCTTCAATGAAATTTTAGAGGGGAAATTGTTCTGAGAGGAGAGATTTCTAATATCAAATTTAATAATTTCAAAGGTGGATTTTATAGCTGGGCTTTAGCATTGAATGGGTCAATACCTCATTCTGCTTTAATAATCTCCAGTTTTTCCTCATGTTAACTGGTCTTGCTTGCATAATTTTTAATGTAGAAGAGTATAAATACCTGGAAAATGAAATCAGGTTTTGTCCTTCGCGATGATCGTACATCAATGAATTTTTTCCCAGAAAATCATTTGGCTGGAAGAGGAAAACGTTGATATATTTAGCAACAACTTGTGTGGCTACGCGTTTAAACGCATATGGCCAGATGTAGCTCCATGATGAGGCAATACGAAGGAGCAAAAGTGTGAGGAAAAAGTGTATGTATTGTTAGCTTGAAAAAACCTGGAAACTGGTTTTGCATCAATGAATTTTTATGAACGGGCTGTTTGTATTCCCCTTGTCTGCATTTTTACTGTGCCTAAAAATAGATATTTTTTCCAGAATCCCATCTTTTTCCTTACGTCAAGTCGTCTCGCATCATTTCCCATGAAAGTGCAAATACTTGGAAAATTAATACAGGTTTGATGTTGTCATTGTGTTTTACTCGTTGTGTTGGGGCTGCCTGCCCACCTCGCATAATTTAATGCACTTTAGCTCTATTTTTAATATTGTTGTTAATAGCAAAATAATTATATCTAATAATTATCGCGAGGATTGAGGAATTTGACTTCATTTTTATGGTGTTTGGTGTGTGTGGAAATGTTTGGGTGGAATTATTTGATAAGAATTGAGTCTACTTGAAGAGCTTGCCTTTGGCACAAAATGACCATGCATTTGTGTGGGAGTGGAGCCAAAGCATGGAAGCACGTGCTCACTTACTCAGCGTACATGTATGTACACGTATGTAAATATGGCTGATGCCGTCAGTTTCAATGGAAGAGTTGAAGGTGGACAGTGCTGAGCTGAAAGGATGTTATACTTTGCTGCCAGCTACGATTGCAAACTCTATTGGAGGGAAACTATTTGCAATAAAAGGAGAAAAGAGTTGAATGTGAAAACGGTGCGTAACGCACTTACTTCCACGCAGCACATACACACGCACTATTTCCTTACATATCCATTGACTTGTTTCCAAGTTTTGAGATCTTACTCTTGCCCGCGTACTCAAACACAAAATACTAAAAAAACCGAAAATAATACTAAAATTAAACAAGTTGAGAGAAGGATGGAGAGAGTGGTAGGGCATAGAATTAGCTCCTCCTGATTTCATTATTGACAAGAAGTTTTCGGAGTGTGGATTCTTGAAATTACATACAAGTGTATTCCCAATTAAAGCATGGGGATGCCGAAAATGACATCGCTTTTTAGATACTCTTAATCCCAGTATATAGATAAATTATAGAATTTCGGTTTAAAAAATTCCGAATTCGGGGTTTTAGAATTTGGTGGTAAAATAATGATATAATAGGATTAATAGGAGCGTTTTGATTGGCTCAAAATTATACATATTTTTAATTGTCATTTTAAAAAACATGGTTTTATAAAACAATTTAAATTTTTTATTAATTATTTATTTCTCTACAAAGCAAGCACCTCAAAGCAATAATTATGGCAGTACCTATTTAGCATAAAATCCATCTGAAGATAAATGGCCTTGTCCTTTGTCCTTCCTGTGGCCAACTTTGTAAAAGTCAACGTGGTTGCAGAGGACATATCACTAGATCTCATCCAGAATTTGCGCAAATCAAATTCTAAATAATGATGATCAAACCAGTGAACCTCGACGAAAGATAATCCTAAAAGATGAATTTCATTTCATTTCAACTTTATTTACGTCTTATACCTGGATCAGTACGAAATGACTGGTCTCCCTCCAGTAAGACAAGCTAAAGTTAAACTGAACTCCTGTTCACAAAAATTTTGAATGTTTTGGCCAATATAATTAGTTAATAATATAATCATTGACTGATATTGAAAAACGACTTGATGACCTATTATTGGAAAACCAACCTAATCATGATGAGCGAGAGTGTATACTCGTGAATTATAAAACCTTGATTTTATATAAATGTGAAATAAATTTATCTGGTCCTGAGCAACCATCTAGAAAATATTATCATATGCATAAGTCAAAAGGTTATCTGGCATATGGCATAGGAATAATGGCAAAGGATACAATGAATCTAGTAATCCGGAACGTGCATCTAAACGACAACGTGAGAAGAGAAGACAAATACTAAGGGGACAAAACCCAATGGTTATTTTATAAGCAAAGCAAAATGGCTGTAGACAGATTTATTTGTGAGGACCAAGGTTGCACAATAGAATTAGATGAACTATGTCGAGAATTCGATGGGAGACCCCGAATAATAAAACTAGGCCCGTATCAATTCCGGCAACTGCAGAAGAGCAGTAAATACTAGATGAAGAGTTTAACGACTACAACCACGCACCCTCCGCCGTAGTTTAACAAACGGTAGGATGAGTATTGTAGTAGTAGCCGCGTTGAAACCCAACGACCCTCTTCTTGCATTTGGTGAGTATACGGAAAGGAAAGGCTACTTTCTCTTTACTCATACAAGTACCTGTTCATTGTTCGTGTTTATTTTTATAACCTTTACGATAGAAACATGTATAAAGCTTAAAGGAGGCACATAAATATCGGATAATCAAATATTAGGCACACTCAATGCTGGCGTTTATGGCATTTTCGATTAAAATTCCATGCGCATGTTCTTTTACGCTTCATAAACGATATTGTTCATTTAAAATGAAATCCGTTTTATAATATTATCCAATAAATATTTTATATTGAACGGTAACAAGCACAATGTAACCAAAGTTCCATAAGGTTATTGAAGGGGTCACATTCGTGAAAATGTAGCAAAATACGTAGAGTTTGGCCAATTGTATAAACATGATGACAAGGATAAAGCGTTACATATATCACATTACATGCTCCTTTGTCTTGTCCGCAGTTAATGTAGCTAAATCTTAAATGACACCGGAGTCGGTAACCATCAATAATCGCTCCATGTTAAAGTAAAAATATCGTATAGATGCAATTCTGAAAGCTAAAAATATGATATTTCAACAATGACCTTATACGTGTACAACGTAACTGATTAGAGTATTGTCACGCTACAGGGTAATTTTCACAGCTAATCGTCCATTCACTTTTTCTTGTTGGCATCAAACAAGATATAGATGCTCCAAAGACGTTGATGGAGGACGATGGAGTAACTTCATACTTATTATATTTACTTTCTTATATCCACACAGGAATTAAAATCTTTCCGGTTTTTACAACAAACCGCACACATGCAGAGATTGCTTGACAACCAATAAAACATGTTTATCAATGGATTCCGACATTCAATCGTAATGTGTCGATTGTTGTAGTTGAGTTTGTAACCTCCACCACTTCTGAAATTATGAATGGAAATTTTAATCCGACGGCCACGGAAACCTTAATATTTGTACTCAATTTTGAGTATCACTTTTTCTTTAAAAATGTTAGTGTTTACATTAAAATGACTTAACGGAGTTAATAAAGGTAGTGTTTTAATTCAAAAATTGAATAACGTTCGCTTTCGCAAAGGACCGACAAATCATTTAAATACCAGCCTTAAACTTAGCCTGAATGCTACGAGTGTTGCACATGATTTTCATTTTATTTATAACTTTAAAATTGGTGTTTATATTGCCTAAAATATAGTAGCATGAATTTGCTGTTTCGAGGTCATATTATCAGAAAAACGAGCCGGCTCCCTTGTATTATTCAACATTTCAAATGATGCCCTGAGACATATGGAATTTCATAACGTCAAAAACTCAACTAAATTCGTAATTGTTCTAGGAGGCCACTTATTCATAACTTTATTTAGTGAGGGAAATAATTTCGCTAAGCATTTACTGTGAGTATCCAAATTATAAAATATATAGAACCTGCACTTTAGGGCAACTTGAAGTGCATTCAAATAATCTTTTTTCACTTCAGGTAGTTTTATCGTGTTTACAAAGCAATCAATATCAACTGCGATGTGACCTTGTGACTGGATACACTCCGGATATTCAGCATTTGCCAGTTTGATGAAGGGTAAGCCAATACCTGAGAAACTATTTATGTCATTTTATGTAGTTCACATTAGTATAGAGATAAATACAGGAAGGGACATTTTCAATCCAAGAAATGGCTACAGTTACCAAAGAGACATGCACGGAAGCAATGCAGTCTATTTTTAATGAACGTTATAACTTAACCTTTTTTTAAAACCATTGGGATAGATTCCAATGTATAATATTTTCAAATGTCCAAATCGAATTCAAGCCGCCCAAATTCCATTTAATTTTATGGGGTTAGAAATTCAAGCTATAAAACAAACCTCAATGAAAGTGCACTGGCTGCTTGGGTAGGAATATCTTACTTTTGTTATGAATTCTTACACAACCCGAATTCAAAAATGAGTTCCGTCAAAGTTACGTTGGTGTTTACGCATTCCTTCCGTAACAGTTTTAGCTCATATTAACAAATATGGAATGGAATCAGGACATTCCTTTTCGGCTGTACAACATGTAAATAAACTAACTATCGCCATCCTCATCAAAACACGGTGAAAATTTTAGTTAAGAAAATTTGGAAAGATATAAGATTCTTCCGTAAATGTTTGGTGAAAACTGTTAATATTTCAATATCCTTAATATTTTTACTGCAAGAAAGGATCTCCTACTTGCAAGTCTTTAAATTTTTAAGTTTGAAAACTCGTTTGCCGTAAAACGAATCTACGTATGCATTTGGTCAACCCTCCGGAATTAGATCTTGTAAAACATTTCCACCCTGCAGTCGTTTTCAAAGGTAATGTCAGGACTAAGATGTAGGAGACTTAGTGGAAGGAATGTATTCAATCTTTGTACAAAAAAATATTTTCTACTTTAGAATAATTGTACGCTTATGTTGGTATAAAAAGCTTTTGATCAAGTCTGGTTAAAAATATATGGTGGCAAATAATTTTGGATGAAAAATATTTTTCATTATAAAGTTTGGAAGAAAAAATTAAGTAAGCAAATTAAGATGCTCAATAAAGTGAAAAATTTCAAAACATGAAAGTTGTGGGAATGCAAATTTTGAAACATCTTTTTGAGAGTTAAAATTTTCAATGATTTTTTATTGTCGCTCCTATTTAAGAGTTGTGTTTAAATTGACTAACACAAGTTAAGAGGTAAGATAGATAGACAGGGAGACAAGATAAGTAGGTTTTCCTTTGCCAGTAACTGAATGAGCAGCTGGAATGTTTTCAACGCTGCTTTTCGATAATTTGAGTCAAACTGATAAAATCCTTTGCCAACAGATCCGGATGTTCCATCGAATTGAAATGTCCTCCGTCCGAGGCGTAATTATAACTAATCGTCCAAGGGAAATTCATTTCTTAAACGTCCATCATATTTTGCAATTTCTTTTGGATTCGTCCCAGATGCAAATTTCTCAAGAACGTAAGCAGCAAGGCCAAATGGGGAATGGAAAAGACCCATTCCTAGGGTATAATTGACCCAAGTTTTTAACCCACACACAAAAATTCAAAATGAATTGAAGAAATTTTGTTAGATTTGATTTGTAAACAAATTATTATAAGGTTTCAGATCCATCCATACCCCTATTTCAAATTAAACTCATCCACAGTGTCCGGCTTGGTTCCTTGAATATGTGCGTATAGCCAAGCTCGCGCAAATGAAATTCAAAGTTTTTCGTCATTGGATGAAATCTTTCTGCCTCCTCGGGAGTGAAAAATATTGAGGGCAAGAAAGATGCTCCAAAAATCTTAAGAAAGGCTCGAGGGTACCAGCTGAGGCAAAAATTCGAATGAAACGCAATCTTTCTGGAATTAACAGAAAAATCAAAACCATGTTGTCATTTTATCGTGGTGAAACTTTGTAAATGAGTAAATTGTTGGATCCTCTGGCTCATGTTTTTTACTTGAGGGTCCCCAAAGTATATACTCAAGCTTAATTGGAGTAAATTCCTTGTCTTCCAAAGCACTTTTTAGTATGGCAAATATTTTTGAATTAGCCCCACAGCTAAAAGAGACACATCAATAATTTTAAACTTGCCCATATTTAATAAGGTACAGCACAAAAATACTGGTGGCAAAATTGGAGACAATAGGAATAAATTCCAAGAAAATATTTACCTTAACGTTATGTAATGCTTCTTGAAGCTCTGCATATGAGAAGCAGTGAGAATGGAGAGCAATAAAAACTATCAAATCTAATTTCATAACAGGATTCTTTCACTCGTGGCCTTGAGCATTGCGTCTGACAATACCCGTACTTTATTACACTGGAGTGTCTTGTGGGATGGATTATGTCATGCTATTTAATTCCCTCATACTAACAAGCATACTAAATAAAACTGGTTAAATCCAACTAAACCTTGAAAACTAAGTTTTTTCCCTTCCCAACTTGTTTCCCCTCATTTTAACAGGTGCGAGTGAAAACATGAAAAATAAAAATCCATGGGTAAAAATCAAGACTTAGGGCGAATATTCCTGCCCTTTAATACTTTCCACAATACGGATTGATCTCATTTGCAAACAAAGCCGTGCTTTATGCTTTTTTTTATTACTGACTTTTTGGTAAATACTTAATATTTATAAAGCCAGCTATAGTTTTATAGAACAAAATTCCATGAAAATATGTAATGAATTTTTTTATTTCAATCTGATTATAAAAATGGAAACAATGCCGTTCATTCCCTTTGCCTGAGCATTCATTTGGCTTGAGCTGATGCGTACAAGTGTGGGAGTGGAGCCAAGGTATGGAATTTGCTTTACGCATTGTGTGCGTATGTACACGCATGTAAATGTGTCTGATGCCGTTAGTTTGAATGGAAGAGTTGAAGCTGGACGATGCCTGGGCTGAAAGGATGTTGTACTTTGTTTGCAGCTCCGATATTGCAAACCTTTAGGGAGGGAAACTATTAGCAATAAAAGGAGAGAAGAAGAGTTGAATGTAAAACAAGTGCGTAACGCACTTTCTTGCACGCAGCACACACACACACACACAAATGTTTCCTTTCATTGCATCGCAATTGCATGATTTGATTTGTAGAAAATAAGGGTGGGTCAAATATTTGGGGTGAAAATATTTGATGGCAAATAATTTTGGTAGGAATTTTTTTTCAATTAGGTACTTCCGGGAAAAAATGTACGTTTTAATTGCTAAAAATGTGTCACAATATAATAAATAATATTGGGGGGGGGGGGAATGGAAGAATAATTTATTTGAGAGCAAAAATTATCAGAGATTCTGCATTGTAACAAGTTTTTAACGCTTCTCTACAATTTGAACGAAAGAGATAAAATCCTTTGCCAAAAGATCCGGATGCTCCATCGAATAGAAATGGCCTCCTTCGGAAGCGTATTTATAACTTATTAAATTTTGGTAAGTTTCAGCAACCATGCTCTCCGACTGATAGATGAAATCCTCATGTCGTGGTACTAAACAGGCTGTGGGGACTTTAACGGGGACGCTGTATAAAAAAATTTTTATTTGATTGAATTTATGAAAAACTTTTTAGCTTAGCTGAGTTGCATTATTATTTTCCACCTCTCCATCCCTAAGCCCAGATGTTCTTTGCAGAAGAATTCCGAATAAAGTCTCATGGAAGTTGTGATGGAGTTTGTGAGCCAATAAATCATAACGTTGTCCAAAAGCTCGTCCAGTTTTAATGTCCTTGTTAAAGCTCCATCAAATTTTCCCATTCCATTTGAATTGGTCCAAGTTGAAAATTTTTCCAGGATGTAAGCAGCAAGGCCTAAGGGTGAATGTGAAAGTCCCATTCCTAGGAGAAAATTTTCAGTAATTTGACCCATACAAACTAAACTGTCCAGAATTTCAATTCATAGGACCAAATTCCTGAAGTTGTAACAATTTTTGGGGAAAATTTTTTGAATGAATTGAACGAATTTGGCCAGATTTGGTCAGAAGACTATTTTCAAAAAATTGACTCACTCTTGTAAAAATTCGAATGTTTTTTAAAATACGTACAGCACATTTTGAACGGCTTGGAAAGAAATTTCCACAGAGAGCCAGGAAAAGCAGTTTTTGAAAATTTGCAAAAGAATTTGCTACTTACCCACGGTGTCCGGCTTGGTTGCTTGAATATGAGCATAGCCCATCTCCCGCAATAGAAATTCAAAAGACTTGGTCATGGGATAAAATCTCTCTTTCTCATCCGGACTGAAAAAGAATGAGGGTAAGAAATTTGCTCCAAACATCTTTAGGAAGGCACGTGGATGATGGCTAACGCACATATTTGAATGTAGAGCAATAATCCTGGGGTTGAAAAAATCAAAATATTATGAACTGGCGAAATTTTATAAAAGCGAAAATAATGTTTTGTTTCTTTTACTTATGAGGATACATGGTAGCCATAAATGAACCAATGATACTACCCCAGTCACCCCCTTGAACATAAAATTTTTCATGACCAAGTCGTTCCATCAATTTGGTCATTATTTGTGCGATTCGTACGGGCCCCATTCCTGGTCGACTGGCCCCATCTGAGAAGCCATAGCCTGGGAGAGAAGGGACAATCACCTGAAAATCATCATATATTTATGATAGGACGATTTCCCCCTAATTCCTTTCCCATTTGACATAAAAAGTTTGAATCAATTTTATCAAACTTGGCGGATCCAACCAATCCAAGCCTGATTCTACGTTTCTTTAAGTTTCAATTTGCTTTTGGCAAGAAAATACTTTCCCCACATTTTGAACAAGCTATGTTAGTATTCTAACAAATTTTACCGGAATACCAACAAAATTTTTTTTACAAAATTTTCAAAAAATTTTACCCAACGATTTTGATACACAAATTACCTGGTAACTTCATCTAAATTGTGTAATGCATCTACGCTATGTAAAATTTTCCGACAACTTTTTAACTAATATTCCGACACAATGACCAGCCACGTTGACAAATTATGACTAAATTTGACGAGAAATTTAATTTATAAGAAAGTTTTCTACAAGTCTTACCTCAAAATTCACATCGAAATTGCCAGGGTCAGTCAACAAGGGAATTATTGCCTGATGCTCGACAAATGATCCGGGCCACCCATGTAAAACTAACAAGGGCCGTGTTTTCTTATATTTCCCATTATCCTTGATTTTCACATGCTGGAAATGTATATCAAGTCCTGACACTTTCGTCTTAAAAGCGGGGTATTGATTCAACAATTTCTCCCTCCCTCGCCAGTCATATTTCTCCAACCAATATTTCCCAACTTCTTGTAAATATTTTGTATTGAATCCATACTGAAACCCAACCCCTTCCAAGGGTTCCGTGAATCTTCCTGAAGATAATTCCTCCTTCAGCTTTGACCTTAAATTCCCCAGAACTTTATCCGTGATATTTATTAAAAATGGGTAAATTTTTGGATCCTCTGGCTCATGTTTTTTACTGGAAGGTCCCCAATACTCATCCTTAAGTGGAGTATAATCTTTGTCTTCCAAATAGTTTTTTAGTATGCTAAATATTTGTATTAATCCCACAGCTAAGAGAGCCACTGCTATGATTTTAAGCTTGCCCATGCTTAAGAAGGAACAGTACAGGAATGCTCCTGCTAAAAACTTTTAGTATTTAATGCTGCTTCAATCTCTGAATGCGTGGAGAAGGTTTGAGAGGAGAGTATGCAGTAAAATAGCAAGTCTAATTTAATAAAAGGAATTTATGGATGGCCTTGAGTATTGTGTTCAACAATACAGCCTATATAAAATGCTGGAGTGTCTTGTGGGATTGATTGTGACATGCTTTTTAATTGCATGATACTAACAAGCACGTTCTTGATAAATAACAAATAAAATTTGAAGGAGTTTTTTCCTAGATTTTTCCCTCGGCGACTTGTTTCCCTTCATTTTTACTGACGGCTAAGTGACTATACTACTTGAAAAGCTATTATCTGTGGGCAAATCAAGATTAATGTTGCTCAATCGTATCCTCAACATTTCCCATCATATTGCTTGATTAGAAGTGGAAGGGGAGCGATATTTTAAATAATTATTTACACTTTTCAAATATGTAATTTAGCCTACACACAATAGAAAATTTGCCCTCTTGCTGCACACTTCGATTTTGACAAAAACTGAAGTGTGTCACTAAATGTCAATAAATCCAGATCATCATATTTTATCATGATTTTATATATCCGGTTTTACAAAAATATGATGATCTGGATGAAAATTTAGCACAATTTCAACATTTATTTGCTCCGAAACCACTTATCGTACATAAATATGGTAGGTACCGTTGAAAAGCTCTCGGCAAGAGCTTTTGAATGATATTTTATGCATGAAAATCCGAAGGTAT